>CM076569.1:181692138-181909928 GCA_034641835.2 Pinus albicaulis | reverse complement strand
AATTCATGTGGTGGACTCTCCCAATCATACTCACTTCTGCCCAGAACTGATCTTGACCTTGCGATACTCCTTCCAGTTGCTTCACTGCTACCACCTCACCATCAGGCATCACTCCTTTGTACACAGTCCCAAACCCCAGTTTTATTTTGAAGTTATCCGTCGCTTTCTTCAATTCTGCAAAACTGAACTTCTTGAACCCCCCGGGTATATCTGAGTAGCCAAGAAGATCGTCGCCAGGAATTCTATATGCTTTAAAAATGTACCGCCATCCAAATATCACGCAGACCAATTCTGCGACACCAATGGCTATTGCAAATCCTAGCGGATATTTGACATTGGCGCTTCTTCGCTTATGCTTCTTGACAATGGGACTCAAAGCCGAACAGTTTAATGGCAAAGACTGAAACAACACACTAGTAGAATTAGAAACAGAAGAATCGTCGCTGGAAACTTTGATATACATGTGGTTTTGCTGACCAGGAGATCGACGTCCACTGAAAAGTAAAGCCTTCGGAAAACAAGTTCCGCTGCCATCCATTCGGTAGGCAAAGCCTTTACATGTGCTGTCATTCATGCACAAATCTTTACACTTCTTAAACTCGATCCCTTTTGCAAAATAGCTTAGATCGTAGCCATAATAATCTGTATGGGGAAGATAAATCAGCTTTGCAGTACTGGACGCACTCAGTTGTTTATTGCGCTGGCAACCTTGGAACCAATCGGTGGGATCTTTCTTGTGAAAACCAGGTGGGCAGGTACAGCTAGGCCTTGGAGTGTATATTCAGAGACCGTAGATTCCACAGAAGCCATGAACAGAACATTGATTAGGAATAGCAACCCATATAATATTCCATATACCCGTCCCTTCCACCAAGCTGTATAGTCTGAGGTTTCCATCAAAATCCAAAGTTAATCTCCTCTAGGGGCCTTCGCCGTAATCCGTCACTTGACACGAAACTACCGAAGCTGTCCAGCACCGCCTGACGACTGCTATTATATGTGCTTCTCCCGTTCACAAAGTTTGCCAGCAGGCTACGTTTAGGCCAGTAATTGCTCTATATGTCTGATCCCTTGTAAATAATTCGAAGAACATTGTCGTTATCGAAATAAAGACAATGGTAGCCTGGGCTAAACGTGGAACTTCCTAATCTGGATATTAACTGCCCTGCATTATCATTCAGGGTTTGAAATGGAAGAAGAGTATCGGTTGGATAGTGGAAGCTTTCCCACACAAACTTATCACCTGAAGAGCTGCGTAACACCAGATTTCCTGTTTCTAGAAGAACAACATCCTTTACATTCGTGTTACTGCTGTTGGTACTCCACACAAGGCTACCATCTGCATCCCACAGAGCGAGGTTTCCATCTTTCTGCAGATAAAGACGGGCATCTCTTCCGTTGACAGGTCGTTCCCTGTTGGCCACCCAGGCCACCGTTCGGTTGGGCGTCCGAGTATACCATATGGCAAAAGCATAAGCATTGGTACCGACTCCATAAAATTCTGCAGAAAATGTTTGATTGGGAGAAACCAAACAAGTTGTGTTATGGTGAGAAGACAGTGAAGAACGCAGGCTCAGCCGTTCTCTTTTAGTGATGCACTGATTGCTGGAAATGGGAATTCCAGAAACAAGCCTGCAAGTGATGAAGAGAAACACCAAACATGTAAGCTGAGTGGAAATCAAACGCCAGCAGACTCCCTCTGGCCCTTCCATTATGACCAGGCCAACTTTGATGTTAATCGAATTCAGCAGTTGGTCTTCTCTCGAATATATTTCAAAACTCAAATCTCCAAAAAAAATTAATATTGTCAGGGGCTTAGAACCCGACCTCAAACACAAACTGTTATATGTGTTTTTTCCTGCGTTACGTTTGGATTCTCAAAACCAAATATCCATCAAATTCAAAGGGTTTTTCCAACTCAAATACCTATTTTGATGGTTTGAGGAAAGAAAATGGACAGGCATGACGGTTTGAAGAAAGTTTCTGAGGATGGATATGTTTGACCATAGATATGGACAACTCACGTTATGTGAAACAATTATAATTTAAAACATTAATAGAGTTGGAAGTGCCCGGATTCCATCTACAACTTCGCTTTTACGTGACTTTTGAAGGTTATGGGAGTGATGGAATCATGGAACAGACACGAATAGTTTGTTTCAGCCATTCATGACGTTTTCAACTAGTCCAGCAACGAGGACAGGGCTGTTACTTTCCGGGACGATGTGGAGACAATGTAAGGGACTGGTGCAATAGGAACGTAGTTGTTATTTTCTCGACGTTGTGGCCCGCAGCGGTGCTGGAACGGACACGGGATGTTAGTTTTAACGTCTCCAAACGTTATCAACTCGTGTGATAAGGACGGGATCATTAAACGCATTGTATTAGATTTTGATTGTAGTTTTTTTTTTTAATTAGCTTTTTAAGGTTACGTAAGGTTAGATAATTTATATTATTTTCAATTTAAATTTACAGTAGTGATTGTCTCCCCTAGTTAGGGAAATTAGATCAGTAATATAAAGATAAATCTTTCTTTAAGATGGTTCATATTGCTCATTATTTGTTGAACTTAGAAGAAAAAGAAAATAAAAAGGTTTACTTGGAAAATACTATATAAACTAAAAGACAATTTTGCAACATTTTTCAATCTTCTTCTACCTGTATGTGGGATGAGGACGAATTTTTCCCGTCCGTTGACAGAGTCTTCATAACTGTGCCAACTCTTAGGAAGTCCTAGGAGAGCCAAACTCACCAAATCATCATTAGCGACTGTTATTTTCACACTCCCTATTTCATCCTGACATTGGACAAACTTTGGGAGATACTTTGGAATGGCGTCACCCTTTTCCATCTTGATCTTCTTGAGTTTATCTTTGAGCGCCAATTTCCTATGGTCGTTGCTACTTTGGAATAGATTCGTCAAAGCCTTCCACATAGCATATGGTGTGGTTTTCCCATGGAGGCTTGAGACAATGTGGTCTCGTACTCCCTCCAACATGATCCTCCTCGCCTTTGCCACTTTCTTTTTCCATGCATCAAGATTGGTAGCATCTGCATCATCTGGCTTAGGAACATATTTTTCAATGAATTCCTTCAAGCCATTGTCTTCGAGTACTGCCTCCATCCCGTCCTTCCAAGAAACCTTCCAAGAAATGTAGTTCAAGCTTCCCTCGAGTTCATACTCTAACCTCAAGCCATTGAAATCCATTTTGATCTTGAATCAGCTGTAGCACCGAGAAAGTATTTCTGCAAATTCATATTCTATCCAGTCACAAACTCAGCTCCTGCTTCACTTTCCCAATTTCCTGTGCTCTGATACCATGTAGAAATTATACAACAAGCATGTATATCTTGGATTCACCCGATCTAAAAATGTGCTAAAGTTAAATACTGAATCGCTTCTACATATCTTTTGCAGAATTAAAAACACAATCGCTAATCACATGAACATGAAGAAAACAACACAGATAATTTCACAGGGAAAGCTTACAGCTAAAAACCCCACTATCTTCTATTGTATATTATATCATGGATCATGAAACAATGACATAAAAAACTCTTCTCGCAAGATCCCTCAGTACATCAGCTAATTATCTCACACTATCATACAAAAATTGGCAAATCCCTTAGCCAATTTACTGCCTCTGTTGGAACAGGGTCTCCTACAAAGCTGCGAATCTGGTCCATTTTGTATATTTTTTATTATATTTAGTCTAACGCAGGGGTTTTGGGGTGGGTCAAAGTCCCTAATGCATTGTAAGCAGGTCAAGGGTAGACCAAGAGTCTGCAAACCATGGTTTGCAGACCATCAGATGCATAGGCTAAAATAGTATAAGTAGTAGAACCTTTTTGAGTCGAAGAATAGAGAATGAATAGAGCTTGAAAGGAGATATGAATTGCTAGATCCGGGTTGGGTTGTTTTGGGTTAGGACTCATGCTGGCTGTGTGTGCGGAGATCCTCTATCCTAATGTGTGTGGACCCTGATGGCTGTGTGCGCAGGTGGTATTTGGGGAACGTATGAAGATTATGATATATAATATATGCGAAGTATTTCTGAACCTTCTGCTGTTATTTGGATCTGTTATGTTATGATTAATGTGAAATAAGATTATTTGATTAAGCTGCGAACTTGTCTCTTTTATCTCTGTGATATAAAATCTTTTCATTTAGTATATTACTATGATAAACTGCAATTGCACTTGTTGTTTACATTTCCGTTAATGAACGCGATCTGTATGTGTTGAGGTAATTGACTACAATTACGCTATTTTATGGTTATAATTGAAGATGTGCACGTGGATGCAAGCCTGCTAGAATAGATCTGATAAGAACTATAGGCTGGTTCCGTCTGGAACCCTGCGAATCACCCTTCTGCGGTATACGAATGCAGCTCTGCTTGACTTACCTACCCTCTCCCAGGGTGCGGAAACCCAGTTCCAGCACCCTCCCATACTTCTTCGGGTGAGACTTTGGCTTATGCAAGCAGGTCACTGCCGAAAGGGCCAGTAGTATAGGGGTTTGTTGGAAAACCTTAACCTTCGAACCTGGGTCAGGACCCCTCGAACCAACAAATGGTTCTGTTTCCGGGACTGGGAGAATTTTGAGAGAGGGATCGGGTAATGCCAAGGCCGTATTGGAAACCTGAAAGAAAATAAATTAATGAATGGTTTGAACAAGCAAGTTCGGGGATTCAATTTATGTCTTACTTAGAAGCGGAGCGAAGGTTCTTCAAGGGCTTCTGGGGTAAGTTTCTAAGAACTTTTCTGTTACTGATTAAGATCTTATTTTGCGAAAAGAGTGTCCTGTGTAGCCATACCAAGTGAATGAGCTCCGATCAAAGTGAGGTTACAACACGCAGTGGAAAGTACTACAAAACTAATCAAGAGGGAGATCGATCTGTCTATAGCCTAGTGACTAATTTTACTGCGCATAACCCACCATAAACACCATCTTTGAGTCCATGCAGGGGCAAAAACTCACCACTAGAAGATGATATGACTTCACAGATGAAGTTACCCTCCTTCAAGGGTGTGGGGGACGAAGATATGGATCGGTCCTGGTTTGTCGTAGGGTCTGTATGGACTGCGCAGAATGTAGTAACTGACGCTGTGAAAAGAGAGCAATTGTCCCTAGCTTTTCAAGGAAGGGCCCTGGACTGGTACATGGGATACCTAGACCAGCATGCAAACACAAGAATTGAAGACATTAAGGACGCCTTGAAGCAGCAGTTCAAGAAGCCTAAGGCCTACTCCCAGATAGTGAACGACCTGAAAGATTTCAAGCAAGGTCCATCTGAGTCGGTATGGGAAGCTGATCAGCGATTAAAAAAAGTAATCAGAGAAGGAGGATTCCAGTATGATGAAAGGAAACATGCGGAATGGTTCATTTCTATGTTGCTGCCCCACCTACGCATACCGATGGGCCACCAAGACATTGAATTGCAGGAGAAGGCCTTGGAGATAGCAATGAAGCTGGAGGCTGCGCCATGGGATGAAACCCAGTTGGGTGTCCAACAGATACAAGGCCATCTAGAAGCAATTAATATGGAGATCTAGAACCTGCGAAAGGAACAAGGAGCGGAGGCTAGCCCTGAAAAATGGTGCATACGATGTAGGTTAAATAGCCACACCAAGGACAACTATCCGCTAGTAGCAGATTACATGCAGGTGGGAGGACTAGTCCGCTGCGCCCTAGAGAAGCTGCGAGACTAAGTAGGCCGACACTATGGTGTGATGATTGTCACGTTGTAGGACTGCATGACACCAACCACTGCCTTCTTCTTGTCGCTTGTATTCCAGAGGTTAAGCAGCAATGGTGCAGATTTTGTAGGTCTGTGGGGCATGATGAGCAGAACTGCCAGATTTATGATTTGATGATAGACCAAGGAAACCTCTATAGGGTATAGACAGACCCTTCATCACCAAGGACCCCTTCCGGTATTGGGGGCTCTCTCGTTAGGAGTAGGGGAGGGGGTCGAGATGGAAGCGCGGGTAGAGGAAGAGGCCAACTGATCTGTTATAACTGCGGAGAGATAGGTCACTTTGCAAGGGACTACCCGAACCCTACGAGGAAATCATGCAGGTATTGCAGGCAGCTGGACCACGTGATCGAGGATTGCCCAATTTTGATAGCTAAGGTGCAGGAGAAACAACAGACACCTACTCAGAACATGCAAAGGGTTACAATGGAGCCCCGGAACGAGGGACCAGGTATTAATATCCTAACCCGCAGTGGCCTAGCCACCGGGGGGGCGGAAGAAAAAGTTGCAGTTGAGCCTTTGATCAAGAAAGTGGTCAGTAAATCAGAAGGCATGGACCTAAAAAAGGAAAGGGAGACCTTTATCGTAGCTCGATAGGATTTCACAGAAGCAGCTACTTCGCAGGTTCCAGCGGCCAGCAAAGAAGGAGAAGGGGTCCAACCATTTTTACAAGCATGCATAAAACTGTTGCACAATCAGTAGGCCGTTGAGAACCTCCAAGCACTATTAAACAGCTACACAGAGAAAACTAACCCGCCCCTGGAAGTGAAGGATGAAAACAAGTTGTACAACTACAAGAGATGCATTGGTAGGGAAATGCGGCTCATAGCACAAATAGGGGATTACGAAATGGAGCAAGTTATTTTGGATCTAGGATCAGATGCGAACGTGCTGCCCAATTAAACATGGCAGCGCATGGGAAAACCCAAGTTGGAATGGTCCACTATCCAGCTGTGCATGGCCAATCAACAGAAGATCATATTGTTAGGAAGGTTATCACAGATTACAGTGAATATTGCCGAAGTCAAGGTACGGGCCAACTTTGAAGTCATTCAGATTGAGGAAGATGCGGACCCTTACCATGCACTCCTAGGGTTAGATTGGGCCATCGACATGGGCGGTATTATCAATTTAAAGAAGAGGAGCATGGTATTTGAGAATGGAGGGGTACGAGTGATAATCCCCTTAGACCCCGCAGAAAGAGAAAGGTATACAGAGAGGGTGCGAATCGACGAAGAGGTAGATCACATCTACAAGCTACCTACGCAGGATGAAGATTGGATCAACCCTACGGCTGATAGTATGCTCTGTTGGAAAAAGGATAGTGACTGTTTGTTTGACTCTGATGAAGAAGTGGAAAAGTGGCAAAACCGGTTGCACGACATATCCATGTTGCGATGTCTCAGGATTACAAGGGATTTTCGATGTATCTCCTCAAAAGAAAGACATCTACCCTACTTTGACTATTCTGGTAGCGTTACGAAATTTTTGCAAGCATTCGAAGCCGAAGTTCCAAAGGAACGAAGGATATGGGCCCTCAGTCTAGCCCTGCGCGTAGCACCTGCAAAGTGGTGGGATGAGTGTAAGAAAACGTTCCAGGAGTGGGGGGCACATCGGATTGTGTTACTCCTGCACTTTGACCCTCTGGTTCACTTACGTAGGAAGTAACCCGGATTGATAATCCGAAGCTACGCAGATTTTCACACGATGACTACTGATGACGGGAAAGAGGGCGTGAATGGTAGGTGCGTCCCTTACAGAAATTATGTCAAGATGATGGTTACTATGAGTACTATGGGTCTGGCCGCACCTACAACTACAACACAACTACGCTCGTTCCTCCATGTCACAGACTACTACAGAAAAACTAGGCAGGAGTACACATGGATCATAACACCTCTGAAAGAACTGTTTCGTAGGACCGTGTCAGTTCGCTGGGATGCTGGGTGTCAAGAAAGCTTTGAATTAGTAAAGAAAACAATCGGCCCACTCAGAGCACAGATGGAACATCAAATCGACCACCATGCGCACAAGAAGCCTGCTAAACGTACACGGGCACGTCGAGAGTGCAGATGTGCGTTGAGCGCACCAAAGCTGCGAAAACTAGCTGTTGGGACAGTCAAATCAAGTAAATTACAAAATATACCGTTGAATGGAGCAGGCAGCAGGAATTTAATGAGGCGATTACGGGAGATTTTTTACCATTTACAGGATGGTAAGTTCCAAGTACTGCTTGCCCAACCATCGACCGCTCATACTAGCTATAAAAGAGGTCGACTAGACCAGACAAGGGTTCTGTATCATTTGTATAGCTTGTACTTCTCATGTCTTGCTGTGACGATTTGGTGCTGCAAGACAATCTGTGAGTATAGTGTCTCCTTCATGTCCAAACAACCTACCCCCTCGGACAGTAGCAACCTAGAGTTTGTTTTTCGTGCTAGGATGACAGCTACAAACCCCACTGAGTCGTCTGAGCCAGTAACCTCAGTGGAACGGGGGACTGAGGAGGTAGTGGAAATCGAGTCTGAGGCTAAAGAGATTCTCTCCACGCCGAGCCCAACCACGAGAAAAGGGAAAGAAAAGGCATAGAGCTCCGAAAAGCCCCTGAAGCCCACGAAATGGGCTGCAGGAAAGCTGCGAACTAAAAAATCCCCGAAGGAAGCTTAGGAGGAAGCACAAACCGTTTAGCCAATTCACTGGTTACCTCCCTTTATTCGACTACGCAGGGCATCAATGCATATGCTGAAGAATCTTGATGGATTGGTCGCTTACCTATAGATGCTGCTGACCCCAGGCGAGGTTCCCATCATTGGAAAACCTGTTGGTAAGATTCATGAGGTCAAGTTTGATGATCACGACCTAGCCAAATTTGAAGCATTCCTTGAGCTAGCACCTACACTATGCCTCGACACAATTCATGATGAAAATGGAGTTGCAGTCATCTCCTAACAATGGGTGTGGGGGTTGCTCGGGTCCGAGCTCCTGAACCTGCTAAGGATGCCACATTTTGGCCACTACAATGTTACAGATCGCTTGGTGCGCCAACTACTTGCCTTGGTCCATGACGGTAGTCTATGGCTCCGGGACTGCATCCCTATCGATGCTGCCCTAATACACCGGATTATTGGCCTCCCCCTAGAGGGACCTGACCCCATGCTGTGGGTAGACAAGAAGTATGAGCAGAAGATCACTGACGCTTTACGCAAGACTTACCATGTGCAATAAAATATGCGGGGGTTCATGATCAATACCATCAATGACCTAGGAACGTAGATGGGTACTTTGTTGCTAGCATGCAAACTAATGCACAAGTGCCAGGCCGCTACCGTCCCTGCATACGTCATTCAGTTAGCAGGACAGTGCGAAAAAGGAGTTTGCTTCAATTGGGCCCAGCACTTGTGTAATGAGTTTTTGGCCAACGTTCGTGAAGCCTAGGAGTAGGGGTGCCCATTCTGTTATTCGTGGCTGATGCTACTCATTGCGTTGGTCACATGGGAAGCACCAGAAGAAGTAGTCTTCCCCGAGCTCACGCCTGACATGTGCGAAGGAGCATGCTATGCCAACTTGTGGGATTCTAAGGATGCACAACATATTGAGGATAATCAGGTCTTCTGGGTAATTTTTCAGAGAAGCGTGGCCGCAACCATCAATTCTCGACTCTGGTTGTCCCCAGCAACATATAAAAAATACAAGGGCATTGTGGCATTCCAGGTTACCATGCATAACATCCATATCATATCCCACAAGGATAAAGCTTGGACCTCGCTTCCTTATATGGTAGCGGACGAAGAGATTGACAGTGTAATTGCACTCTGGCCCTCGCAGTGGAAGATTGGTTTCAAGATCAGAACGCAAGGCCCCAAAGATGCCAACAACACACAAGTACTTCCCCTTATTACTAGTAAGGATATTGAAGGATCCAACAAAAGTACCGGAAAGGATATAGAGCCGGCTTCGAAGAAAGATGTGCAACAGAAGCAGACTAATGAGAAGGATGCCAAAGAAGCATCACAGAGAGATTTGCAGCCCGACTTAGGAACATAAGGAGGAGATGCCGGAGGAAGTGCATCTCCTGGTGGAAAGAAGTGCATAGGAGAGCCTACCAAAGGACCCAGGAAGAAGCAACGCGCTCAGCGGACAGAACATGATGAAACTGTCACCGTAACTAACGGTGACCTCAAACAGATTGTTGATGCAGTCTCTCTCGCCATGCAGGATCGATGGGAGGTCCTTGAAGAACAACAGAAGGCTGCACTCGTCACATTACAGGAAAAGCTCCGTGAGCTGCAACTAAAGACGAATACACTGCACACCAGTGTGACTTTGGTACAGACGCCGCAAGCCACCAGTAGTGCTGTGCTCACACCAACAGAAAACCGCCTTTGCTCTTTGCTTGGTGTGGCCCTTATGATCAGTCCACCCAACCTTAGCATGCAGGTCCATAATTGCCAGGAGGTATAGTTAGACTTAGCCAGACTACCCCAAGATGTTCTGCAAGGGATCCATACAGGTATATTTCAGGAGATTCAACACCAGGACCTGCAGATTCACCAACAACTAGGCGTGGCTGAGCAAACGATCATCGAAAGCAACACCGCCATTGCCCTGGCCACCACGTAGCAGAAGGAGCTCGAAAGCTTCATTCACCAACTTTGCGCAGAAGCTCGAGCAGATATTCTGGCTACCGCTATGCCCTAGGCAAAGGTTGAGGGGTTGGTCTCCACATTGAGGGCATCACAAACATAAGTTGTGTAGGTTAAGTCAGGAATGGAGCAGTAAATTGCTGATTTGAAGGCAAAATTGCAGCCCGAAACACCTCCAGAGGTGCGGCCCAACGATCTGTGTTGGTAACCTCCGCTGTGAACGTCATCACAGGTCAGATCGTGCAAGGTGCTCAACTACTAGATACGACCATGCAACTGTGGACCAAGGTCCAATGCGATCCGCTCCTATGTGAAATAATCCAGACACTGCGGTAGAAAGAATACGCGTTTGCAACGTTGGAAGTCACCCTGCCCACGTTGGTTCCTGCTCAGTGCCTGGCATGATTGCGGACCAGCCAGGACCTCCAAGTTGAAATAAAAGTGCTTGGACGCCCTTAGATTGTCACAGGATGCCTATGTAGCCATAAAGCAGCTCAACCAAACTCTGGAAAGTGTCATCGTTGCGACAGAAGGCCCGATATCACAGAAATTGGTCGACATCGCCCCGAATGCTGCTGCCCAAAGCGAAGTTGTACTGCCCCCATTAGCAGAAGCAATCAAGCTGTTACAAGCGTAGGTGGAGAACCCACCACCTCAGTGACTCGGGACGAGTCACCAGATTGTGTTGGGGGACTGTTGGAACAAGGTCTCCTACAAAGCTACGAATCTGGTCCATTTTGTATATTTTTTATTATATTTAGTCTAACGCAGGGGTTTTGGGGTGGGTTAAAGCCCCTAATGCATTGTAAGTGGGTGAAGGGTAAGAGTCCACAAACCACGGTTTTCTCACCATCAGATGCGTAGGCTAAAATAGTATAAGTAGTAGAACCTTTTTGAGTCTAAGAATAGAGAATGAATAGAGCTTGAAAGGAGATACAAATTGCTAGATATGGGTTGGGTTGTTTTTGGTTAGGACTCTTGCTGGCTGTGTGCACGGAGATCCTCTGTCCTGCTGTGTGCAGACCCTGTTGGCTATGTGTGCAGGTGGTATTTGGGGAATATGTGAAGATTATGATATATAATATATGCGAAGTATTGCTGAACCTTTTGCTGTTATATAGATCTGTTCTGTTATGATTAATGTGAACTAAGATTATCCGATTAAGCTGCGAACTTGTCTGTTTTATCTCTGTGATATAACATCTTTGCATTTAGTATATTACTGTGATAAGACTGCAATTGCACTTGTTGTTTACATATCTGTTAATGAATGTGAACTGTATGAGTTGACGTAACTAGTTGCAATTACGTTATTTTATGGTTATAATTGAAGATGTGCACATGGATGCGAGCCTGCCAGAACAAATCTGATAAGAACTATAGGCTGGTTCCGTTTGGAACCCTGCGAATCACCCTTCTGCGGTATACGAACGCAAATTTTCTTGACTTACCTACCCTCTCCGAGGGTGCAGAAACTTGGTTCCAACACCCTCCCATACTTCTTCGTGTGAGGCTTTGGCCTGCGCAAGCAGGTCAATGCCGAAAGGGCCAGTAGTATAGGGGTTTGTTGACAAACCTTAACCTCTGAACCTGGGTCAAGACCCCTCGAGCCAACAACCTCCAAAGAACCTGCCTTCACTGCGCAATCCATGTTGAATGCAATCCCTAAATTGATGCAATCCTGCCTGCCTTGACTGCGCAAGTATCATGGGCACATCCAATGTGTGTTTACTTGCATGTGTGCAAGAGGATAATGTCACAACTGATAGTCAACTTCCATTTCACCTAGAACTCAACTGGGTCTCCACTGGATCTGACATGCATGCAACTAATATTAGTAAATCCTCGGTTGCATGTGAGATCACTTTTGTGAATTAATTAATATTTAATTCACTAGATCTCTCACTAGTTTATCTTCAGATACAACTAGCACAACTATTTACAACTTGCATAAACTCATGCACCACTGCACTTCGAACTCTATTACAACTAGAATTATTCTGCATGTCCCACCAACCAACCTCTTACTCGAAATTCACTTAGCTAACTAATTTTCCACTTCAGTTAACTATTTCAAGTCCACATTGAGAATATATTATAGTTTAATGTCCATCTAAATTGAGGGATAATAAAAATAGACATGCACCTAAAAATAGCCCGTGGACCCCATCCTAGTGTAGGTGCTTAATTTTCACTAGGATCATGGGTACCAAAAATTTCTTATTGAATCTCAACATTTTATTGTTTGTAAAAATAATTTGTGATTCTTAAACTGGAAGCCCCGGTGTCCGAAACATAAATTCTTGTGTGTTAGTAATTTTGGTTATAAAAAGGGTTGATTGTTCTTAAACTATAAGCCTCGGTGACGGAACATCAATTATTATGTAAGGTCAAGTTGTTTGATCAACTTTTGAACAGATCTAGCATTCAGACCATCATCCTATCAACTGACAGATAACTGAGAGCGAAATATCTGACATATGGTGGTTGGTCCATAGGATGGTTCATTACTTGACAACTCTTATCACGAAACCCCTAATGAGCCGAGATGTCAATTTCGTTGATATTTCAAATATTATCAACAATGGTCAGAGGTGGTTACGTTTTAAATGGAGGTCAATTAACATCTCGAAAATGTGGTGGTGAAAAGAGCGATGTTTGCGAGATTATAGAATGGATGTGGGTGCTGATGAAGACTAGTCACACAAATTTATTTATTGTTGTAATATTTGTTTTTAATATTATCCATGCTGGAAGTAATGCTTCCATGTCATGTGTAGTTGTTGTTATGAGTCCCTAGGCATCAGTCTAGAAGTTGTTGATTCTTATGGTATGAGTTGGAGTCATGATCTAGATTCGTCAAAGTTTGTGATCTTTGTCGTATATATGTATATATATAATTGTTTTGATGAATAAATACATTAAGTGATTTGTGTGTGTCATAAAGTATTCTCTGTATTTTTTCTAATAGAATGCAACGATGAGGACATCATCGGCAATTAGACCCCAATCAGAAGTGGAGAAGTACTTTTAGAGAAAAAAGCTGAAAATAGTGAAGTGAGAAGGAGATTCACTCAGCAGATTCGACTACCTGAAAGGTATAAGGACTATGCTCTCATGACTAGTGTATGTGATATAACCCATGAGTTTTAATGAAGCTAATGAACATGAAGAGTGGATAAAAGCAATGGAGGACGAATATGAATCTATAATTAAAAATAAAACCTGGGAATTGACTCAACTGCCTAAAGGAAAAGATCCCATAGGATGTAAATGGTTGTACAAACTCAAGTTTAAAGCAGATGGTAGTATAGGTAAATATAAAGCTAGATTGGTGGAAAATGGGTACCCACAAAAGGAGCGCATTGATTATGCAGAAACATTTGGACCAATAGCTAAATTGAATACTATTAGAATGTTAATTTCATTAGCTAAAAAGTACCATTGCAATTTGCACCAACTAGATGTAAAATCTGCTTTTCAGAATGGTGATTTAAAGGAGGAGGTGTATTTGACACAACGTGAAGGGTTTGTGGAAAAAGGGCATGAAAATTTAGTTTGCAAATTAAATAAAGCCTTGTATGGGCTAAAGAAGACACCTAGGTCATGATATGAAAAGATAGTTTCCTTCTTTCTTCAACAGGGTTTTATGAGGAGTCAAAGTGATTCAAATATGTATGCCAGGTTTGATGCAAAGGGGCATGTAGTATTTATTTATTTGCATGTTGATGACTTAATTATAATAGGAAATTCAGTTAAACTAATTGATGAAATTAGGATGTAGATGTCACAAGTATTTGAGATGAAAGATCTTGGTGAGTTACATTATTGTCTAGGTCTTACAGTGTGGAGAGATGCAGGCGAGACTTTTGTTACTCATGGTAAGCATGTCAGAGAAGTGCTCAAAAGGTTTAATATGGATCAGTGCAAAGCTTCTTTTGTTCCAATGCAGCAGAATATGAAACTACATTTTGATGATGGCTCAAAGGAAGTAGATGGTACATTGTATAAACAACTGGTGCAAATCTTGAATCATCTTAGAACAACCAAACCCAACATAGCATACTATGTTAGTATGTTAAGTCAATTTATGGCGAGGCCTCTAGAAAGCCATTGGAGAGAAGCAAAAGGAGTGCTCAAGTATTTTCAAGGAACAATTGTTTTTGTTCTTAAATATATTGATTCATTTTATGTTGAGATGATAGGTTACTCAGATTCAGATTGGGTTGCTAATCCAAATGATAGAAGATCTACTATAGGTTGTGCAGTTTGTATTGGATGTGATATTGTTTCATGGACTAGTAAGAAGCAACCTATTGTATCTTTGTCTTCTACAGAGGTAGACAACAACGCTTTGTGTTCAACAAATTGTGAAGATTTTTGGTTGAGGTGAGTTCTTCAAGATGTTGGAGAAGAACAAAAGAAGGCTACACTAATAAGTGTGACAACCAGAGCTCGATCGAGTTGGAAAATAATCCAATCTTTCGTGCAATGACAAAGCATGTTGATGCTTAGTTTCATTTTATTAGAGAGAAGATTTAGTGTAAAGAAATCTTTCTTGAATATTGTAATACTAATGAAAATGTTGCTGATACTTTCACAAAGTCTCTTGGGAAGTTGAAATTTGTATTGTTTATAGAGATACTAGGTGTGGAGGTTAATCCTTTCTCCATTAAGGGGAAAAATTATTTCATCTCCCTAACTAAACAAAATTGTATAAGATTTGTATTTTTGATTTGTTTATTCAATGAATTGAGCTAGCTTGGGTGGCCTCAAAGACTCCTCACCTAAGAACTTCCAATTTCACTTGTTTGTTTTGTTTTCCTTTTTTTTTTTTAATGAGTACCTTGCTTTGTCCCAAAAAGATCATAAAAATGTTACCTAAATTTAATTCAATTATAAAGTAAAAATTATTAATTAAAATAAGTAATATGCATGTAATTAAATTTGATTATGTAATAGAATAATTATAATCTGATTTTCCTTTTTGAAATTTTTGAAAATAAATCCTCTCATGATTTATTATTACTATTACTGATAATTATTTATCTGAATTTTAAATTCTAGCAAAAACACTTTTCGTACCCATACTCAACAATTACGTTTAATTTTATAATAAAATAATTATAATCTGATTTTTCCTACTAATAAATCCTCTATCATGATTTATTTGATGTTTTTCAAAATAAAGCCTCTATCATGATTTATTATTGCTATTACTGATGATTAAGCTTTTCTGACTTTTAAATTCTTGCAAAACACTTTCCATATCCACCGATTAAGTTTCATTGTGTCATTAAAAAAAATTATAATCTGATTTTCCCTATTTGAGATTTTTCAAAATAAATTCTCTATCATTATTTATTACTATTACTGATGATTATTTTTCTGACTTTTAAAATCTAACAAAACACTTTCCATACCCAGCGTGTAGAACGTTATATATGCGTGAACGATATCTTTCAAACACTTTGAATAAACACTTTGAATGTAGAACGTTATGCGTGAACGATATCTTTAAGAGTGTATGTTCTCAATTAAACCAAAAACCATGAAATGGTCAAAGATATATCATTGAAGAAAGTAGGTTCTCAATTATACCAAACCATGAGAATTACCGAACACAGAACCATAGTTGAATAGTAATGAGAAAACCGGAAATAATCGCCATAACTGCATAACTTCACGAACTTGGGTGGTGCAGTAAACTGGTTAATTAATTAAAGATCGAAGAAGTCTGAAATCGAAAAAGTTTTTATTAATTTAAAATTTTCGTAAAAATAATTTAATATTCGAAATTTCTAAAATTTCATTTTCTTAATAGAAATTATTATATATTTTTTCATATATATATATATATATATATTCCTAGATTAGTTACCATCATACATATGCAAAACATTCATAACAAACTATTTCTCATTGAAACGATGATGATGGAACTACATTCGGTTTTTTTCATGACAACAATTTAGAGACAAGAAAATGGAGAAATCCTATATATGAGCGTAGCCCTTGGCTTCTGAAATTTCTAGTTGTGTTAGAACTTGTTCATGTTCTGTGATATTGTGGACCTCATTTCTAATTGTGTATCAGAACTTGTTTTTATTCCAAGTTTACAACAAAGATAAAATGATGGGAAGAGCATACTTACCTATACGTGAAAAAGTTATTTATTACATTACTACGACCATTATAGTAGGAATATGCATGTGTTTGAAAAGGAATTCTCTGTTGCCCAGATTGTTAACTCTGCACTGCTTTGGACGAGGAAGAGTATTGACTCTGCACTGCTTTAGACGAGGAAGAGAATTGATTTTCTGCTGCATAAGAGGAGGAAGAGAAAATTTGAAATGAAGTGGTTGAGTCCTTACTAGACAACGTGGAATCTATTGGTGTAAAGTAGTCCGGTTGAGAAAGCATTTCGACGGCCTGGCTCATGGAAGGTCTCACATCCTTTTCTTGCTCCGCGCACAGCAGTGCTGTTTTCAGAACTCTCCTCACCTCTTCCGGATTAAAATTTCCATGCAACTTAGGATCCACTACTTCCTCGATGCCTCTCCCTTTCCTCATCATTGCAGACACCCACTGCACCAAATGTTCATAATTTTGGACGGTACTTGAACTGGATAACGAGCTTCGTCCAGTCACTATTTCTAACAAAACGATCCCGAAGCTATAAACATCTACCTAGGCCGTGATTGGCAGATTCATTATCCACTCCGGTGCTAAGTAGCCCCGCGTGCCTCTAATTGTGGAAAAGGAGAATGCTTGATCTCTGTCTACCAGCTTTGCTAACCCAAAGTCAGAAACCTTTGGACAAAATTTCATGTCCAGAAGTATGTTCTGGGGCTTGATGTCGCAGTGCAGAATCCATTCCAAACATTCTTCATGGAGATAGGCTAACCCCTTCCCTGTGCCCACTGCAATATCAAATCTTTCTTTCCAACCCAAAACTCTATCATCGTTTTCTGTAAACAGATACTTGTCCAGAGACCCGTTTTCAACGTACTCATAGACGAGCAACCTGTGGTTTCTTTCTGCACAGAAGCCAAACAGACGAACTAAATTCATGTGGTGGACTCTCCCAATCATACTCACTTCTGCCCAGAACTGATCTTGACCTTGCGATACTCCTTCCAGTTGCTTCACTGCTACCACCTCACCATCAGGCATCACTCCTTTGTACACAGTCCCAAACCCTCCTTCCCCCAGTTTTATTTTGAAGTTATCCGTCGCTTTCTTCAATTGTGCAAAACTGAACTTCTTGAACCCGCCGGGTATAGCTGAGTAACCAAGAAGATCGTCGCCAGAATCTCTATATGCTTTAAAAATGTACCGCCATCCAAATATCACGCAAACCAATTCTGCGACACCAAAGGCAATTGCAAATCCTAGCGGATATTTGACATTGGCGCTTCTTGGCTTATGCTTCTTGTAGTGGCCTGTCTCAGACACAATGGGACTCAAAGCCGAACAGTTTAATGGCAAAGACTGAAACAACACACTAGTAGAATTAGAGACAGAAGAATCATCGCTGGAAACTTTGATATACATGTGGTTTTGCTGACCAGGAGATCGATATCCACTGATAAGTAAAGCCTTAGGATAACAAGTTCCGCTGCCTTCCATTCTGTAGGCAAAACCTTCACATGTGCTGTCATTCATGCACGAATCTTTACAATCTTTAAATGTGATGCTTTCTCCATTGTAGCTTAGATCGTAGCCATAATAATCTGTATGTGGAAGATAAATAAGCTTTGCAGTAGTTGACGCACTCAGATGTTTATTGCGCTCGCAACCTTGGAACCAATCGGTGGAATCTTTCCTGTGAAAACCAGGGGGGCAGGTACAACTGGGCTTCGGAGTGTAAATGCAGAGACCGTTAATTCCACAGAAGCCATGAACATAACATTGATTAGGAATAGCCATCCAAGTAATGTTCCATAGACCCGTCTCTTCCACCAAGCTGTATAGTCTCAGGTTTCCATCGAAGTCCAAAGTTAATCTTCTCTTGGGGCCTTCTCCATAATCTGACGCTTTAAATGTAAACCCGTCGCTTGAGACCAAACTACCATACCCGTCCAATACCGCTTGACGGCTGCTATTATAAGTGTTTCTGCCGCCCGAAAAGCTTCCCAGGAAAGGAGAAGGCCAGTAGTTGCTCAATATCCCTAATCCCTGGTATATTAGACGAAGTTGGTTGTCGCTGTCAAAATAGAGACGATAGTAGCCTGCGCTAAACGTGGAAGTCCCTAATCTGGATATTAACTGCCCTGTATTATCATTCAGGGTTTGAAATGGAAGAAGAATATCGGTTGGATAGTGGAAGCTTTCCCACACAAACTTATCACCTGAGCTGCGTAACACCAGATTTCCTGTTTCTAGAAGAACAGCATCCTTTACATTCTTGTTATTGATGTTGGTACTCCAGACAAGGCTACCATCTGCATCCCACAGAGCGAGGTTTCCATCTTTCTGCAGATAAAGACGGGCATCTCTTCCGTTGACAGGTCGTTCCCTGTTGGCCACCCAGGCCACCGTTCGGTTGGGCGTCCGAGTATACCATATGGCAAAAGCATAAGCATTGGTACCCACTCCATAAAATCCTGCAGAAAATGTTTGATTGGGAGAAACCAAGCAAGTTGTGTTCTGGTGAGAAGACAGTGAAGAACGCAGGCTCAGCCGTTCTCTTTTAGTGATGCACTGATTGCTGGAAATGGGAATTCCAGAAACAAGCCTGCAAGTGATGAAGAGAAACAACATACATGTAAGCTGAGTGGAAATCAAACGCCAGCAGACTCCCTCTGGCCCTTCCATTATGACCAGGCCAACTTTGATGTTAATCAAATTCAGCAGTTGGTCTTCTCTCGAATATATTTCAAAACTCAAACCTCCAAAAAAAATTAATAGAGTTGGAAGTGCCCGGATTCCATCCGGGACTTCACTTTTACGTGACTTTTGAAGGTTATGGGCGTGACGGAATCATGGAACAGACACGAATAGTTTGTTTCAGCCATTCATGACGTTTTCAACTTTTGCAGCAATGGAGACAGGGTGTGAGGGTTGTTACTTTCCTCCACGTTGTGGAGAAAATGCAAGGACGTAGTTGTTATTTTCTCGACGTTGTGGCCCGCGGGGGTGATGGAACGGACACATCTCCAAACGTTATCAACTCGTGTGATAAGGACGGGATCGTTTAAGGCATTGTATTAGATTTTGATTGTAGTTTTTTTTTTTTTTTTTTAGCTTTTTAGGGTTAGGTAAGGTTAGATAATTTATATTATTTTCAATTTAAATTTACAGTAGTGATGGTCTCCCCTAGTTAGGGAAATTAGATCAGTAATATAAAGATAAATCTTTCTTTAAGATGGTTAATATTGCTCATTATTTGTTGAACTTATAAGAAAAAGAAAATAAAAAGATTTCTTTGGAAAATACTACATAAACTAAAAGACAATGTTGCAATGCTGTAAATTATATTATAGGCATGGGCTTGAGCATGAGTATGAGCATGTGTTATAAAACATTTTATTATGTTGGATTGTTCACTTGATTTAGAGGTTGGGGTTCTCCTAATATTTCTTTTTCTTGATATAGTCAAAATTGACTAAATCACCTTATGAAGGTTTCTAGAGAGTCCATCAAGTGTATAAAAGGGGATATGAGCTAGACATTTGAATCATCTTGACTTTGTCTATCGTGGTGTGTCTTGTTGAGAACTTGGCGAGACCAGTTCTAGTTTGTATATTGTGGTGTGTCTTGTTGAGAACTTGGCGAGACCAGTTCTAGTTTGATCCCCAGGACGAAATCCATCTAGGGTCCACTATTGTGCTTCAGTGTCTTTCTTTTATCATTTGATGAGAAATTGTGTATGCCATTACCGAGACTTCAATATTATTGTATGAGCATGTACTATTTTATTCATTTAATAATATGTATAAAAGGTTGCATTTCCAAATCATGTTTGTGTTCTTGTTTCTTGCTCAAAGATTTTTTTTTATTAGAACACTAAAGTGTGCTAGATCCATTGAAAATTCTGATGTTTGGGATATTACACTGGTATCAAAGTTGTGCATCTTGCAAGCCTGAGAGTTCTGGTCAATAGATAAGATTTTTATTTGCAAGATTGAGAATTCATGTTGTAACTTCCTTGGGATTTCTCTTCACCCTAACGGGATTTTTCCATCTTAAGTGGTACTTAATATCACTTTAGTTAGGCTCTTATTTTTCAATTAATTATTTTTGGAGGTGTCCTACAATGAATTTGAAAATTTATTATTCTTCTTGTAGGGCTTACTAGGTTTTATCTCAGTTTGTTGTACCAAATGTAAATATCTACCCATTCACATTCAAGTTCACGATGCTGAGATCTAAATATTTAACAGAGATGAAGCCCATGTCAGATTTGTAGATCCAATCCATTATTATTTTATTGGCATATGAGGGCTAAGGGGCCATATAAACCTACGATTATCACGTGGAAGGGCACAGAGACCAGTTACAAATAAGGCTTCGACCACATATCGAATATGTTGGTGGAAGGATTATACAGTGATCTGAGGGTCCATCCACTGATTGCAGGTATGTTGTGTTGGAGAATTAATCTCAACCACCATGTTAAATACACTGATAACAACCATACCTCAGTAAATGTTTTGCAGGTTGCAGATTGAGTTTGCAGAGAATGACATCGCATAAATGAAGTTCTAAACATAAGGACAATTACCCATTCCACAACATATTAAATAATTAAAGTCAAATGAGAGTTTAATGAAGGGTTGGAAGAAATATGTGGCTAAACATTTATTCCTCAAGTGTTATTTACTTCTGTTGGAATATTGAAGAATTCCAGAATTAACAATGGAGAATAAAACTCCCTCTTTAACACAGAGAAAATATTTAAAATTGCATTCTTAGTGACAGAGTTTCCACATTAAAAAAATTCAATTTCTTAAAAAAAACTGTTACAATTTCTTCCTCACTCAGAGGGCTTACAAAGATAGTTTGACTGCTGCAAACACAGTGCAGAACTATCACTCTGTCATTCACAAAATATACACTGTTGTGCATATAAAATATTTCACACTGTTGTGTTTATATTTTTTTTACTGTCTCTGTTTATTACAAAAAACAACTCTCTGTTTTTCAAAAAAAAATTATACATTGCTGTGTATTCTTAATTCTGCTCTGTCCCCTTTTTTTTAAAACAATGCTATGTTGTGCATATATATATATATATATATTTAAAATAGAACAACTCTATTCTATATTAAAAACAAAAAAAATATCTCAACCTCATTTAATTCAGTGTCATTAATTGACATACAACAAAAATCACCGATTGAAAAAATCTTTAATGGCCTCATAAATTCTGGGTGCACCGCTTGAAAAATCGCATTGATGGCGAATTTGAATTTCGGCGGAAGTGGTGGCGCATTGGTGATGCGTGGGCGGAGACACCACATGACGGTGGTTGCAGGGGCTCCCCTCCGTTGGCTCAATATGGTCGGGGTATGGCCCCGCAGTTAATCATGGCCGTTGATCGTGGGTCAATGCCCGATCGTCCAGTCAACTGCGGAGGCACTGCTCCTGTTAACTTCCGGGCTTGTTGCACTCCCGCTAACCGTTGATCACTTGTCGAACAGAGATCTCTTTGCCGACGTGTTGTCGCCTTAACCTCTGCGCTGTTAAACCTTTTCATCACGCTGTCTGCTGGTTTATCCGTGCAGTTGGAAATTATATTCCAACACTCCCCCTTAATTTCAACTGTTGGGTTTTCCTGCATACCCAGGCATTTTCTGAAATGTTCAAAGCTTTTCTGCGCAAGTGGCTTTGTGAGAATATCTGCAAATTGATCCTCTGTTCTACAGTGCTGTAAAATGACTTCTCCATTGTTAACCAATTCACGTATGAAGTGAAACTTGGTGTCAATGTGCTTTGTCATTTTATGAAAAACAGAATTTTTAGACAATGCAATAGATGAACTATTGTCACAAAAGATCACTGTCCCTTTTACCTGTTCTTGGCCTAAACTTCTCAACATTTTTCTCATCCAAACTGCTTGACACGCTGCTGCTGTAGCTGCCACATATTCTGCTTCTACTGTAGACAATGCTACAATGGGCTATTTCTTAGAAGACCATGAAATGGCTCCTAAACCCATGTGAAAAACATAACCGGAAGTGCTCTTCCGATCATCAATACTTCCAGCCCAATCACTGTCAGTGTATCCAACTAACTCTGAACATTCTGAAATAGTATATAAAATACCAAACCTTTTAGTACCTTTAACATACCTCAGAATTCTTTTTGCTGCCTGCCAATGTACATCCTTTGGCTTTTCCATGAATTTGGAAATCAAACTAACAGCATGCATTATGTCCCGCCTAGTTGCAGTCAAATACATAAGGCTGCCAACTATGCTTTTGTATAAACTAGGATCAAAATCCTTGCTGCTGTCCTCTCTACTGAGTTTTAATCCCATTACTATGGGAGTGATCGCTGCTTTGCTCTCCTGCATGTTAAATCTTTCAAGCACTTCATTAACATACTTTGCCTGTGAGATAAAAATTCCATTTTTATCTTGTTCTACTTCTATTCCCAAGAAGTATCTCAACAAACCCATATCAGTCATTTCAAATTCTTCTTTCATGACTGTTTTAAAATGTTCAATAAGGCAATCATCATTACCTGTAAAAATAACATCATCAACATATAAGACTACAATCAATATTTTTCCATCCTTTTCTTTGATGTAGAGGGTGGGTTCTCCCTCACACTTTTCAAAACCATTTTCCAGTAAATATGAATCTATCCTACTGTACCACGCTCTTGGCGCTTGCTTCAGCCCATAAAGAGCTTTCTTCAACTTGCATACTTTGTGCTCTTGGCCTTTCTTTTCATAACCGAGAGGTTGTTCAATGTAAACCTCTTCCATTAACACTCCATTTAGAAATGATGACTTCACATCCATTTGGTAAACTTTCCACTTGTTTTGTACTGCTATGGACAACACTGCTCTCACAGTTTCCATTCTAGCAACCGGTGCGAAAGTTTCCTCATAATCTATCCCATGCTTCTGTTTATAACCTTTGATAACAAGTCTTGCCTTGTGTCTCTCTATTTTTCCTTCAGCATTACTTTTGGTCTTGTAGACCCATTTAACACCAATGACATCTTTACCTTTTGGGAGTTCAACCAAATCCCAAGTATTTTTCTTTCTATGGAATTTATCTCCTCATCCATAGCTTCTATCCATTTCTTATCCTTGATAGCTTCTTCGAAATGAATAGGATCATCAACATGACAATATAAAGCAAACAAAGAATTGATACCTTCATTAGCTATATCTTGTTCATAAATATCTTTCAAACTTTTGAATTTCTTACCTCTTTCAGTAGGTGTACAAATGCTTGAAGAAGCACTTGAATATCCTCCTTGTGGTGTGCTTGGAGAAGCACTGTCATTTCTCCTCAAGGGTGTGCTTTGCAGCTCTTTTGTTGGTGTTGCTATTTGGGGATTTATTTTAGCCAACTCATCATCATTTTCATCATGAGATAAAAAGTGTTTAACATTTATTGTCTTCTCTATGCTTCCATCCCAAGCTTCCTCTTCAATGAACTGAACATCCCTACTCACAATAAACTTCCTGGTGGATGGGTTATATAACCTGTATGCCTTGGATTCCTCACTGTATCCAATGAAAATACATTTCTCCCCCTTGCTATCCAACTTCTTCCTTAGTTGATCCGATATGTGTGCATAAGCCACACATCCAAAAAATTTCATGTGTGTGACATCTTGCTTTGTGCCACTCCATGCCTCTTCCTGCACTTTGTTCATCACTGCTTTTGTAGGGCACCTATTCAAAATATACGCTGCACAATGTACAGCTTCAGCCCAATAATCATTTGGCAAATGATTTGCCTTTAACATACTCTTTGCCATGTCCATTATGGTTCAGTTCTTCCTTTCGGCTACTCCATTTTGCTGCGGAGTATATCTAGTTATAAACTGCTTATGAATACCATTTTTTCTATAAAATCGTAGAAAATATTTAGAGATATACTCACCTCCTCTATCATTCCTTAAGACTTTGATATGCAGCCCACTTTGTCTCTCAACAAGTGCTTTAAAATTGCAAAATTTTTCAAACACTTCACTTTTCTTTTTCAAAAAATAAACCCAAGTTTTTCTTGTAAAATCATCTATGAATGTTAAGATATAGTGGCTGTTAGCAAGTGATGGAGTTTGCATCGGTCCACATACATCTGAGTGGAAAATATCTAAGGGTGCTTTTGCCCTTATGCTTTTCCCGGAAGGAAAACTTTCTCTGTGTTGCTTCCCCAAGATACAACCTTCACAAAGGTTGTCCGGTTTCTCTATCAATGGTAAACCACTTACCATTCCTTTTTTGTTAAACAAATTAAGACCTCCAAAGTTGAGATGTCCAAATCTCAAATGCCATAACCAATTATCATCTTTTGGTTCGCTTTGGAAAGTCTCTTGTGCCATTGCTGCTATCTTCTCTTCATTCTTCAAGTCTGCTCTCATCCTGAGAGGGAACATCCTGTTCTTTGTCATCTTTACTTCAACAATACACAGTTTTCTGGGTGGTTTGTCCATGATGGTACAAACATCATCCTCAAAGAAAACATTATACCCCTTATGGACAAGCTGTCCAATACTTAAGAGGTTACACTTCATTCATGGAACATAATAAACATCTGCTATGGATTTCTTTGCACCTAATCTTGTTAAAACATTTACTTCTCCTTTTCCCATAACATAAATTTTGCTATCAGTTCCTAGTGTGACTTGTGACTTCACACTCTCATCTAACATAGAAAACATTGCTAAGTTTCCTATCATATGGTTACTGCAACCAGAGTCTAGAAACCATAAGTCTTCATTCTTTTCTTCAGCCATATTACAAGCTAAAAACAAATTGTTTTGGCTGCTATTTTCTCTAGTGAAATTTACACTAGTTCTACTTGCCATATCTTGCTTCCTCTATCTACATTCATTAGCATAATGACCATATTTTTTACAATTGTAACATTAGACATTGGATTTATCATACCTCTGTCCTTGAGCATTTTGCTGACCACTCTGTTGGCTGTTATCTTAGCCGTGGCTGTGATTTTGACTGTTGCACCTTCCATGTGAGTGTGAAGGGCTATTCCTTCCACCTCTGTTTTGGCTTCTGCCTCTTCCTCTTTTGTTTCCTCTGCCTTGCCCTCTTCCTCTTCCAAAAGACATCTGTGTCTTAAAAGCCTGTTCTAGAGATGAGCTTTCACTCCTACCCAATCTCTGTTCATGGGTCATCAATGATGCATGTAGCTCATCCACTAAAAACTTTGTGAGATCCTTAGTCTCCTCTATGGTGGTGACAATCACATCAAATCTTGAGGGTAAAATTCTCAAGAGTTTTTCAACAATCCTCTTATCTTCAAGAGTCTCTCCATGAGATCTTATTTGTGTGACCATTCCAATCACATGAGTGAAGAATGAGTCAATAGTGTCTGACTCTTTCATACAGAGAGTCTCAAAGTCTCTCCTCAGCAACTGAAGTTTTGCTGTCTTCACTTTCTCCATGCCTTGATAAGCTATTTTGAGAGTTTCCCATGCTTCTCTGGATCTCTTAGCTGCTGCTATCCTTGGAAACACACTCTCATGCACTGCTTGATATAAAAAGAAAAGAGCCTTGGCGTCTTTCTTCTTATTGCTCTTCAGAATATCTCTTTCTGCCTGAGTTAACATGTTAAACTCATGTTCATCTGCTGGCTCTTCAAAGCCTTCCTCAACAAATTCCCATAAGTCTTGGGAGACAAATAATGCTCTCATAGTTATTGACCAGTAGTCATAATTTTTTCCATTAAATTGTGGGAGATGGATATTTCCCATACCCATACCAGTGCTGGCTCCGGCCATTCTGCACTCTTAACTATGATTCAAAAACACTTGACTGTACTGCAATAGTAACACAAAACTGTATAGAGAAATACCTTTGGATTCTTCCTGTCTGAGTCTTCACACTGCTGGAGAAGCTACTGCAACAAAGAACTCCTTTCCTTCAGCTTCTTTGAGCTTCAAAGAGCCTGGACTGGCTCTGATACCATGTTGGAATATTGAAGAATTCCAGAATTAACAATGGAGAATAAAATTCCCTCTTTAACACAGAGAAAATATTTAAAATTGCATTCTCAGTGACAAAGTTTCCACATAAAAAAAATTCAATTTCTTAAAAAAAACTGTTACAATTTCTTCCTCACTCAGAGGGCTTACAAAGATAGTTTGACTGCTGCAAACACAGTGCAGAACTATCACTCTGTCATTCACAAAATATACACTGTTTTGCATATAAAATATTTCACACTGCTGTGTTTATATTTTTTTTACTGTCTCTGTTTATTACAAAAAACAACTCTCTGTTTTTCAAAAAAAAATTATACACTGCTGTGTATTCTTAATTCTGCTCTGTCCCCTTTTTTTAAAACAATGCTCTGCGGTGCATATATATATATATATATATATATTTAAAATAGAACAACTCTGTTCTATATTAAAAAAAAAAATATCTCAACCTCATTTAATTCAATGTCATTAATTGACATACAACAAAAATCACCGCTTGAAAAAATCTTTAATGGCCTCATAAATTCTGGCTGCACCGCTTGAAAAATCGCATTGATGGCGAATTTGAATTTCGGAGGAAGTGGTGGCACGTTGGTGGTGCGTGGGCAGAGACACCACATGACGGTGGTTGCAGGGGCTCCCCTCCGCTGGGTCAATACAGTCAGGGTATGGCCCCGTAGTTAATCATGGCCGTTGATCGTGGGTCAACGCTCGATCGGCCAGTCAACTGCGGAGGCACTGCTCCTGTTAACTTCCGGGCTTGTTGCACTCCCGCTAACCATTGATCACTTGTCGAACGGAGATCTCTTTGCCGACGTGCTGTTGCCTTAACCTCTGCGCTGTTAAACCTGTTCATCACGCTGTCTGCTGGTTTATCCGTGTAGTTGGAAATTATATTCCAACAACTTCAAGTAATATCTGCAAAGTTCTGAAAGTCATGTTTTCCCATCATGTGAATTAAATTTTGTTTGTCATGAATTAAATGTCTTAGATATATATGTTTTGATCATACATGTATGTATAAATTGAAGGTAATGTGGCGGATGTAAGTCAAAGACAACGAGAGAAAAATCGTGGAGCAAGTTTTGGTGAGAGAGTGAAAACAATAGTTACAGGTTTTATTCTCGGTTACTTCGCAACCCCTGATGAATGTAAATCTCAGTAAGGAAAGTTGTTTTACTGGTGAAGGAGCTACAACCTCCATATGAAGGTGTTTGTTTTGTTTTTGAATGATAATATAAAGTATTGTTAGTTGCTATTTTGTTTTGAAAATTCCACGTATGAGTTTTACCGCTACAACTTTGTTTTACTCTATTTCACTGTGAGTAAAATTGTTTGATTATATTTGCTCCACTATAGTTGCAATTTTAATCTCCACCACTCTGTATTAAAAAGACGTTCATGATTTGATTTCTGCAACTATATGGTCTAGATTAAGAAATTTCTGCAACTCTGTGTGTCGAGGAAAAGAATTTCCCTGGCCTTAAAATATTGTAGCATGGTATCAGAGAAGGTTTAAAGTTTTATTATGGCAAGTTTTTTTACTGAGGAGTTAAAAGGTGTTATGAATTTTTTTTTTGGAGCGTATTCACTAGCAAGGAAATTTTTTTACATAGTGAGAAAGTTCTTTTTTACACAGTGAAAATGGAAGCAAAAAGCACAAGGTTGACCAATCCAAAAATACCTCAATTTAAAGGAAACATTTATGACTATTGGGCTATTACAATGAAGGCTCTCTTTTCTTGTCAAGACATCTGGGAATTGGTGGAGAATGGTTTCCAAGAACCAACAGATTCAATAACATACAATACATTGACACAAGGAGAAAAGGATGTGTTGAGAGATACAGAATCCAAAGCCCTCTTCTACATATTTGAAGAAATTGATGAAAGTATCTTCCTGAGGATTGTAGCAACAAAAAATTCCAAGCAAACATTGGATACCCTCCATAATACCTATCAAGGCATGACAAAGATGAAGACAACAAAACTACAAATTTTGTGAAGATATTTTGAGCCAATTTATATGAAAGAGTCTTAGAATGTAGACTCATTTTTCACACATGTAATTGGCTTGGTTACTCAAATCAAGTCTCATGGTGAGACAGTTATGTATGTTTTGATCATACATGTATGTAGAAATTGAAGGTAATGTGGTTGATGTAAGTCTGGAAAGACAACGGGAGAAAATTCGTGGAATGAATTTTGGTGAGAGAGTGAAAACAACAGTTACAGGTTTTATTCTTTATTACTTCGCAACCCCTGATGAATGTAAATCTCAGTAAGGAAAGTTGTTTTACTGGTGAAGGAGCCACAACCTCCATATGAAGGTGTTTGTTGTTTTTTTTTAATGATAATATAAAGTATTGTTAGTTGCTATTTGGTTGTGAAAATTTCACATATGAGTTTTACCGCTACAACTCTATTTTAATCTATTTCACCATGAGTAAAATTGTTTGATTATATTTACTCCACTATAATTGCAATTTTAATCTCCACCACTCTGTATTAAAAGGAAGAACTTCATGATTTTATTTCTGCAACTGTATGGTCTGGATTAAGACATTTCTGCAACTTTGTGTGAACTCTGTGTGTTGAGGAAAAGAATTTCCCTAGCCTTAAAATATTCTAACATGGTATCGGAGTAGGTTTAAAATTTTATTATGGCAAGTGTTTTTACTGAGGAGTTAAAAGGTTTTATGATTTTTTTTTTGGAGTGTATTCACTAGCAAGGAAAAAGTTTTTACATCTTGAGAAAGTTTTTTTTTACACAGTGAAAATGGAAGCAACAAGCACAAGCTTGACCAATCCAAAAATACCTCAATTTAATGGCAAAATTTACGGCTATTGGGATATTACAATGAAGGCTCTCTTTTCTTCTCATGACATTTGGGAATTGGTGGAGAATGGTTTCCAATAACCAGTGGATTCAATAGCATACAATGCATTGACACAAGGAGAAAAGGATGTGTTGAGAGACAACACGAATAAGGAATGCAAAGCCCTCTTCTACATCTTTGATAAATTGATGAAAGTATCTTCCCAAGGATTGCAGCAAGAAAAAAGTCCAAGAAAGCATTGGATACCCTCCATAAAGCCTACCAAGGCATGACAAAGGTGAAGACAACAAAACTACAAATGTTGCGAAGATATTTTGAACCAATTTATATGAAAGAGTCATAGAATGTAGACTCATTTTTCACACATGTAATTGGGTTGGTTACTCAAATCAAGTCTCATGGTGAGACACTTGAGGAAAGGAGAATAGTTGAGAAAGTTTTGAGAAGTCTTCCTACAAGATTTGATGCCATTGTTGTGGCAATAGAGGAGACAAAGGATCTCTCACAATTTTCAGTGGATGAGCTTCATGCATCACATATTTCTCATGAACACAGATTGAACATAGGAATGAACTCCTCATTGGAGCATGCTTTCAAGGCACAAGTTTCATTTGGTCAAGGTAGAGGTCAAGGAAGATCAAATTATAGAGGAAGAGAAAGAAGCCCACATAGAGGTGGAAGAAGTAGCCTTTCAAGCTCAAGTGGAAGGGGCAACAATCAAAATCTGAGTCAAGGCTCAAGCCAGAATCAAGCACAAGGTCATAGGTATGATAAATCTCAAGTTCAATGTCATTATTGTAAGAAGTATAGTCATTATGAAAATGAATGTAGAAAGAAGCAATATGACATAGGTAACAAACCAAGTGAAAATTTCATAAAGGAAAATCAGAACCATGATAGCATGTTTTTAACTTGTAATGTAGCAGTAGAAAAACAAGGAGATGTATGGTTTCGAGATTCATGGTGTAGCAACCACATGACTGGGAACATAGAAATGTTTTCAATTTTAGATGAAAGTGTAAATTCTGAAGTGACATTAGGGACTGATAGCAAAGTCTCTGTCATGGGACAAGGTAGATTCGACATACTAACAAATAAGGGAGAGAAGAAGTATATTTCAGATGTTTATTTTGTGTCTGGTTTGAAACATAACCTCATCAGCATTGGGCAACTTATGAAAAATGGATACAATGTATTTTTCAAAAATGATGTGTGCATAATTTTGGATAAGCTTCCAAGTAGATAGTTGATTGAAAAAGTTCATATGACAAACAATATAATGTTTCCTCTCAAGCTAAGATCAGATTTGAAGGAAGAAGGTGCTCAAGCACAACTATCAATGAATTCAAAAAAGGATGAAAGAAATGTAGCAGTTGTCACACAAGAAAATTTTCAAGCAGAAATTAAAGATGAAAATTAGTTATGGAATTTGAAAGTTTGGTCATCTCAACTTCGAAGGTTTGAATTTGTTGCATAGTAAATGTGTTAGTTCCCAAATCCACCTCAGGCTGAAATAAGGCAGAAAAAGGACAACACCAAACCACGCACAACCTCGTAGCTAGCCCTACGAGGACAGGAGAGGGCTCTCTCTGGGTCAATCTCAATGAAAATATTCAAAGGGGCTTGAGATGACTAAAACAACAACTGATCTTAGGCTGGATAAACAAATAGGAGGGTTTGATTTTGATTTTTAGGGGTTTTTTTTGGAAAAATGGAAACACAATTTTGGGCTTGGGGATGAGGCCAAATTCTTGCAGAGTTCGAGTTGGGGCAGGGTAGGCAATGGCCTTGATGTCTTAGATTCAATGAATGGATAGAGAAGACTGCTGAGAAGCTGAAGAGGGCAAGAAAGTGCAAGGATCCTCTTCAAATGGAGGAAAACATATAAACCTAAACAAAATTTTAAGGCAGAGCATCAACAAACTAATGAATTCTACCTTAGTTACTCATTTGTCTAATTCAGAAGCAAAGAGAAGGGAAATGGCATAAATATAACAATAATGAAACTTACAATAACATGGAGAAAAACATCATCAAAACTCATAAGCCACAAGGATCCCAACAAGTGCTGCAAAACTCTGGTCTTTCCTTTGCCAAAAATCTGAAATGAATATACAATGAGGTGCCAAAATTTTCCCAAGTATCCAACCCTGAAAATGCCTCAGAAAATACAATATATAGACCATCCTAACCCCTTCCCATGCCTCTAGGGGTCGATCTCATCCTTCTAGGAGCTGTTTCAACCAATTCTAAACATGGAACTGAAATCTAGGCAGCCAAACAACTTGCCTCTATATGCTAGGAAACTGATCCATTCACTTAATTTTCACTTTTTAGTGAATGAATCCTCTAGAAAAAGTAAAAAAATTCCAAATTTACATCATATCCACAAAATTACATCAAGACAGATCAATAATTACATCCAAAAGTGAAACTAGTCAAACTGGCCGAATTTCTGAGCTGAAAAGTGAAAATTGGGCAAAATTCCTCTATGCGCCGCGCCAGAAAACTCAATGCGCCGTGCCACTTTGAGCCTGTTTCTAGGGAACTTCCTGAAGTCCAAATTGAGCTCATGATAGCTCGTTGGAAAGCCCTGGATGTCTTCTATCCAACCCAAGTGGAATGTTTCAATTTGGAGTTCATTTGCCCCTCCATAACTGCAATCTCCCAAGACTAGTTCCTGCTGGTGCAAAAAGTGGCAGAAAGGCCATTTTTGGAGTGTTTTTGACCTTTAAGACCACCCAGAACTTCATGAAATTTCTCATCCATTCCTGAGCATGCATAATTTACCATAAAAAACCCAAAAATATCAATTTTTTCTCCAGAAGATGTCACAATAATAAGCGCGCGTCGGGTGGCGCGACGCGTCGGGCAGAAAAACCTGTTTTGCAACCAAAATTTTCAAAAATGACAAAATTTTCTCCAAATTTGATGAAATTTGGATTGAAGGTCTCCCATCATGTCTCATGCTCAGCCAAAGAAGCTTCGGCCAAGATTCCGAGTCGATCCGGCCTTTTCCGACGTTTCAGTGCTCTCCTCAACCTTGCCTTTAGGATCTTCATCCTAGCTTTGCAAACGTGTGTGCAGGACCAATAGTGATTCTTCATGTGTTTGAGCATGTATTTGTGCCTATTGGCCTTCGCCAACAACTTCTCCAGATGAATGTTGACTCTCGTAAGGCAAGTCTCTCACTCAAATGGTGTCATGTCACCCTGTCTCTTACAGGCTAATTCCCGGTCTTCACGATTCTCTGCAGCTCCATGAGTGTGTGCTGATCCTCCAGTTGTTTATTTCACTGCTCCAAGTAATTTATAACCCACTGAGCTCTCTGCAATTTCTCGGTCAGTGTGTCGATCTCATATTTTTGCTCCTGGATGATTTCTTTCAGCTTTGAGCTGGGAGAGCTCGAATCAACATCGATGAGTATAAAATCAGTGTCTTGGCCTCCTGAAGGGCCCTCATCGTGCATAGGCCTCTTGCCTCAGTCCTGTACCTGTGCTGATGTAGAAGGCGAGACCCCTTCCACTCCATGTGGAGATAGTACTCGCGCTGCTGTCAAAGGTAACGAGACCCCTTCCACCCTGGGCAGAGACAATACTCATCGTGCTGCTGCAAATAAAGCTCTGGTACCTCTCTGATAGGTAACACACACTGGAACACTGATAGGCTCTGTCTCAGGAACCTCAAACTGATGTGAAGGCTCACCTGCATTGTGAACAATCTCTGGAGGAGGCTGAGGGGCTGTAAAGAAGTCACGGGAAATGAACTCCTCCCATGCAATACCCTGCAATCCAAGCTGATGCACTAAAATGATTTTAATGAGCGCATAATGATAAATGCTGTTATGTTGCTGCTCTGGAGTCTTCTTCTGCACAAGGGTAGTCATCCGCTCTATGTTTCGGCACATGAAGTATGGAATATTCATCAGTCGCACTCTCATGAAATGCATCAAAAGTCTGATATGGTATGCATAAAGGCGTGAGAATCTACCCTCGCAACTGAAGTATCTAATGATGAGTTTCATTAATGGCGCATAGGAATCCTTCAGAAACCGGAACGGGAATACCCTACTGAGCTGCCTCATATAAGCAGGCCTGATGTAAGGTTCATAATATGCTCTATCCAGCTGTTGTCTCTTATTCCACTCCTCACCTATGTTTGGTATCCCGGTTGCCTCAGAAATGGTCTCTGGTGTCAAAGTGAAGTTCACTCCAGCAAGGTTTACATGACCCTCACGCAAATGTAGGACAAATAAGCGAACCAACTACGGATGGTGCTGAATCTGAGATATCATCTCACAATACCGAAAACATGAATGTTGCTGAAAGCATGTCATTGCATGCGGGCAGGCCTGCAATTGAGCCAATGAAGTGGGCTCCTCCCTGACATGCCTGCCACTTTTATGAGACCTCCTCAGTACATTTAGCCCTACGGTTGAGTCACTGTCTTGCTCATATCCCTGCTCATATGATGAATTTGTCTCCGACATGGTGCTGAAACAAGGTGTTTATGCTGACATGTATGTGGTGAAAACAAGAGTTTGTTTTTCAATACCAAGTGTGCCACATATGTAATGAGAGGCTGCAAGGAAATATCATAATGAATACAATAGACTGTCAAGTGAATTTGGAGTGGAAGGACTATCACTTACTGCTTGGGGAACTTCGGGATTTGGAGATTTTATAAGTGATATGGGAGTGGGAGATAGTGATGGGAAATGTAGTTTTTAGGGATAGGAGTGCAATGAAAAAGGTATGCTTGGGTTAAGTGAAATCAAGGATGTAGAGACAATCCTTGAATGTTTTGGAAATGAGGATTTTATCAATTATATGAAGGGAGGGAAGTGATGGCAAGTGATAGGGTTTGAGGATTAAAACATGGGAACCAAGGGTATAAGGGATATGGGATAGCGGGAAAAGGAGAAGGGATTATGATAAAAATATGATAACAGTATGATAACAGTAATGAGGGCACAAATGAAAATGGGGTGGGAGTTTTAAGAACGAATAATCAAATTTCAACACCTCTTTTCAAACCCTAAGGAGCACATTTTAATATGGATATAGGGTTTATTCTTTCACCAAACAAACACCAATGTCTTTGCCTCTAAACCACACCACACATAACTAAAATCACTGAACAAGCTTTGTCAACTTACTTGGAGAAAACTGAGCTGAATCAAATTGAGTTTTTATGGAGCGTAAATGAATTTGGCCTTGGGGGCTCTGTGCGCCACGCACAAGCCCAATGCGCCGCGCTCTGTGGGTGCGCCGCGCTCGTTGGAAATTGCACAATGAACCTCGGCTCTATGCGCCGCGCTCTGTGGGTGCGCCGCGCCCTTTCCCAATGCGCCGCGCTGAATTCCAACACACAGTCGGCCCTCTAAAATCACAGCTTTGTTCTTTCAACTCCATCTCGACTTCTCTCTTGGATTTTTCCCAATATCTCTTGATGCAAATGGATTAATAACTTTGAGAAATATCTTATATAGACATGGATTTAATTTTTGCTTCTCAAAAACCCATTTTGTAATGTTTTTGGCTTTGGCAGTTTTGCATTTAATATAACTCTACCTTTTTGTTTCCTCACTGATTTTCTGAGCTTGAATGATGAAATTGTTCTTGATTTTTTGCAGGAATGGTGGCATTGAACTTCGGCAAAGGAAGACCAGAGTCTTCTTTTGAAGTATTTCGCGGTGGAAAACTTTAAAATACATATTTATTACAAACAACTAATTTGACGATTTATTCTTCAAAACAGAGTTTTGAAGAAGAAACATCCTCGAGCATTATTGAAGATGAAAATCTTGAAATGAAAAATTATTGAAGACATCCTCATGGCCTGCGGGCATTATTTAACATTTATGAAGACCAAAACCCTAGACCTAGAAACTGAAAGACTCTTTTTGACCAAAATAACCATCTATGACTGTAAATGACATGAACTCCACTTTGATGAATTTTGATAAATTTTGACCAACCCAGCAGGTACAAGCATGAGGGAAAATGAGAGAACAAAGCCCTTCCGTTAGACAATGGCATGCCCCTAATGGAATGAAAATGAATGAGCAGAATGAGACACCTAAAAAATGAAATGCAATAAGAGGAATGATCTCTGACAGAGGGATGTAAAGACCGACTCTAACAAAATGCATGGTGAAATGATTGCCACTCATAGAAAAACCAGACATCCTATGTGAAGGATGCATCTTGGGAAAACAACATAGAGAATCATTCCAACAAGAAAGTCAATAAGGGCAAAGGCACCTTTGGAGATTGTCCATTCAGGTTTATGTGGACCAATGCAGACACCATCAATTGGGGGCAGCTATTATATTTTGACTTTCATAGATGACTACATAAGGAAGACACAGGCATAATTCATAAAACATAAAAGTGAAGCGTTTGAGTGCTTCGGTCAATACAAAGCTCTTGTTGAGAAGAAAATTGGACACTACATCAAAGTGTTGAAGACTGACAGAGGTGGCGAGTACATCAAAAATGACTTCCTACATTTTTGCAGTGAGCATCGAATTCACAAGAAATTTACAACAAGGTATACACCTCAGCAAAATGGTGTCACAGAAAGGAATAATAGGACCATTATGGAAATGGAAAGTAGTATGTTGGAGGCAAATAATTTGCTAAATGACTATTGGGCTGAACTTGTCACTTGTGTAACATATATCATTAATAGCTGTCCAACCAAAAGGGTTGTGAATATAGTTCTTGAAGAAGCATGGAGTGGAAGAAAGCAAGGTGTCACTCACATGAGAGTGTTTGGATGTGTGGCGTATGCACATGTCCCAGATGAGTTGAGGAAGAAGTTGGAAAACAAGGGTGGTAAATGTATATTTTTTGGATACAATGATGAATCCAAGGCATACAAGCTCTACAATCCATCAACCAAGAAGGTAATAATCAACAGAGATGTTCAGTTCATAGAAGAGGAAGCATAGGATGGATGTTTAGAGAAGACAATCAATGTGAAGTCATGTATACCACAAGGAGACAAAGAGGAATTGACTGCAGCAAGTAATTCCTCAACGATGAATCGTCCTTAACTTACACAAGCTCAAAAAAGTACTCACCAAGTGACACCATCAACAAATAATAGGACAACGTTGCGCAACCAAGCAAGTGCCTCTCCAAGCACACCACAAATATCAGCAACACAATCTACTTCAAGCGCAACATCAAGAAAAATGGGCCTCCTAAGAAAAATGTACAACCAAAATAAACTTTATAAGAACAAATAGGATTCAAGATGATGATGTCAACCATGGGGGATGATTCACCCTTTTTTAAGTAAAAGGTTAAAAATATTAACAAATAATAAAATAATAAAACTACTTTTTCAACTCGTATTTTAAACTTATCTCCCAAAGTTTTTACTCAAATTTCAAGTGGGACCACTCGTTGGATGAAAAATTTAATTCCTCATCCAAGGAGTACCCATGTTGCATACTTTTGATGGACCCTGCTACACAAAAAATGAGAAATACATGAAAAAACGTAATTGCAATCACGTTTTTCATGTATTTCTCATTTTTCGTGAAGTAGGATCTATTGAAAGTGTGCAAGATGGGTACTTCTTGGATGAAGAATTAAATTTTGTATCCAATGGGTACTCCTGCTCAAAATTTGAGTAAAGACTTTGGGAGATAAGTTGAAAATACGAGTTGAAAAGTAGTTTTTTCTTTTTTCCCTCCAAAATTTGATGATGTAATATTATTTCCACTATTAATTTACAATTTCCTTAGGAGGCCCATTTTAGACCTCAAAATTCCCCTAATTTGAAGTCCATCTTCCACAACCATAAGAAGATAAAAAATAAGAAACTTAAATGAAATTTATGAGAAAGATGAAGTTGATAGTAGCGTTGGTTTAAATTCATTATTTGCATTATTTTTTCATGTAGATGACCCAATCCACTTTGAGGATGCAGTCAAAGAAGAGAAATGGTTTGCGGCAATTGATGAATAAATAGGAGTGATAGAAAAGAATGACACATGAGAGTTAGTGAAGCTTTCGCAAGGAAAATAAGTCATTAGGGTGAAGTGGGTATATAAGATCAAGAGAATTATTGAAGGAAATATTAAAAGGCATAAAGCAAGGTTAGTTGTCAAAGGATACAAGTAGCATCATGGAAGGGACTATGTGGAAACATTTGCGCCAATTGCGAGGATGGAGACAATGCATACAGTGTTGTCAATTGTTGCGTAACATAAATTGAAAGTATATCAAATGGACATAAAATAAACGTTCTTGAATGGAGTGCTGAAAGAGGAGATGTATGTTGCACAACCTCTTGGTTATGAAATAGAAGGCCAAGAAGACAAGCTGTATAAGTTTAGGAAATATGGGTTGAAGCAAGCACCACGTGCATGGCATAGTGGGATAGATGCTTACTTGATGGAAAATGGGTTCGCCAAATGTGATGGTGAACCTACTCTTTACATCAAAGAAAGTGACGGTAAAATTCTTATTATTGTTTTGTATGTAGATGATTTAATTTCTACAGGGAGTGATGATTTCCTCCTTGTTGATTTCAAAGAAGTCATGAAAAGTGAGTTTGAAATGACTAACTTGGGGTTGTTAAGATATTTTTTGGGCATAGAAGTGAAGCAAAGAGAGAATGGAATTTTTATCTCTAAAGAAAAATATGTTGCAAACATTTTAGAGAGGTTTAATGTGCATAACAACAAGCCAACGCTAACTCCAACTATCATGGGGCTGAAGTTGAGCAAGGAACATTGCAGCAACTATGTCAATTTGACATTATACAAAATTATGGTGGACAACCTAATGTATTTGACCGCAACTAGGCCTGATATAATGTATGTAGTGAGTTTGGTGTTGAGGTTCATGGAGACACCCAAGGAGAAACATTGGTAAGTAGTCAAAGGGATTTTAAAGTATGTCAATGGGACAAAGGAGTATGGCATTTTGTACACTGCAACAGATGATTTTAGGCTAGTTGGTTACACTGACAATGATTGGGAAGGAAGTGTTTATGAAAGAAAGAGCACGCTAGGATATGTTTTAAATTTGGCTTCGGGAGACATTTCATGGGCTTCCAAGAAGCAACCGATAATTTCATTGTCAACAACAGAAGTTGAATATGTCGCCGCAACAGCAACAACGTGTCAAGCAGTTTGGATGAGAAGGATGTTGAGGGATTTATACCATGAACAAGATGGAGCAACCACAGTTTTCTCTGCCAACAATTCAGCAATTGCACTATCAAAGAATTCTGTTATTCACAAGAGGACAAAGAACATTGATGCTAAATATCATTTCATAATAGAATTAGTTAACAATGGTGAGATTATGTTGCAGCATTGCAGGATAGAAGAACAATTTCCATACGTCTTCACAAAGTCATTGGCACGTGGAAATTTTGTTTATCTCAGAGATTGTGTGGGAATGGTCAATGGCGACAGTTGCGATTAAGGAGCAGTGTTGGAGAATAAATCTCAACCACCATGTTAAATCCACTGACAACATCTATACCTCAATAAATGTTTTGCAGGTTGCAGATTGATTTTGCAGATAAGGACATTGCATAAATCAAGTTCTGAACATAAGGAAAATTACCCATTCTGCAACATAGTAAATAATTAAAGTCAAATGATAATTTAATGAAGGGTTCGAAGCAATGTACGGTTGAAAATTTATTCCACAAGTGTTATTTACTTCACGTAATATCTGCAAATTTCAAAAAGTCATGTTCGGCCATCTTGTGTATTAAATTTATATATATCTTTTGAACATACATGTATGTAGAAGTTGAAAATCGTGGAGCAAATTTCGGTGGGCAAGTGAAAACAATAGTTACAAGTTTTATTGTGTGTTACTTCACAACCCCTAGTGAATGTAAATCTTAGTAAGAATAGTTGTTTTACTGGTGAAGGAGCCCCACCTCCATATGCATGTGCTTGTTGTATTTTTTAATGATAATATAAAGTATTGTTACTTGATATTTGGTTGTGAAAAAATCACTTATGAGTTTTACTGCAACAACTCTGTTTTACTCTCTTTCACCATTAGTAAAATTGTTTGATTATATTTGCTCCTTATAGTTGTGATTTTAGTCTCCGCCACTCTGTATTAAAAGGAAGACCTTCATGAGTTGATTTCCACAATTGTATGGTCTGGACTAAGACATTTCTGCAACTCTGTGTGAACTCTATGTTTTGAGAAAAATAATTTCCCATGCATTAAAATATTCTAACATGTTGGGAATTAGGGCCACATGACAACTATAGAAACCACACAATCAATATACACAAGTTTCGTATATGTAGGATTTCATGATGCCATGGAGTGATAAGAAAAGGGGTGTGTCAAAGTCTAAAAATCAAAGCCACTCCCAACGTATAATTAGTAGTTAGCTTGGAGCTATCGAAAGGTAAACCTTACCAATCATCATCTGACTCATATTGCGATAGGCTGAGCCGTCATCGTAACAATAGTTGTGTTTGAATTTATTAGCTAGATTATTATAGTTGGATAAACTATTTATTAAGATCTTGTGCACTCACAACCATAATACTGTCCACATAAGCATACAATACAATGGTCGAATGGTGATTAAAAGTCAATTATTATTAACACATGAAGGTTCCATATATAGTTATTCAGTGTTGCACGTTCACACCTTGACAATGGAGATTGGTGCCATAAAATCATTGCATACGATTATAGGGTCGAGAAGCACGTACAATACTTTAGAGGTTTGGATCCATCGTTCTATGGTTATTAGGGCTATTACAATAGCATGAGAAGGACCGACACACCATCTAACTAGTTCGTTGAAACTGTAAGGCCTAGAGAGTAACGGTTGCTCGTGGAAGGGTGAGAGGCCACCAGGATATTTGATCTAAGACCTCAAGGGTCGTTTGATTTATTTTTCGAGGGTTTTTGATATGGAAAGGGGTTGGGACATAACTCTGAGGTCGAGCTTAAAGGTAGATAAGCCACACATCTGTGTTGGAGAATCTAATTCCAACCACCTGCTAGGTGTCGAAACTGTCCATCCAAGTGTCCCAGTTCAGTTTCATTTAGTCTAGTTTTAGTTAAGTCTCACTCTAGTCATTTAATGTTGATGTCTCCAATGTAATCTAATCTAACTCATTCGTAATCTTAAGAAGAGAAATCCTCTACTCCAATTATTTTCAGTTTTCAATTCTTGTCATGGTATCAGAGCTTGCTGATGATGATTTGATGAATCCAACAACAAAGCTTGTTGATGATGACTTGGTGATACCAACAAAAAATCTTGTTGATGATGTTTTGGTGATTCCAACAATATAGCTTGTTGATGATGATTTGGTGATTCCAACAACAAAGCTTGCTGATGAGAGTAAAAATACTATGGTAAATCCAGTGACTAATATTGTTGATGTAAATTTTGATAGAGAATTTTTGGCCAATGATGATTGGTTGCAGATGATGCAAAAGAACATCATATTAGCATGACGTTATTTGGTGAGATAATAAAACTTGAGTCAGTGGAAGACAACATGTTTGCAGTAGCACAGGTTAGTGAAGAAGAGAAAAAGGCAAAGACAAAGATAAAGAGAGAGACAGAAACAAAGATAAAGACAAATGCAAAGAAAGAAGTCTGCAAAGGGAAAGAAGAAATAGAGATAGAGGCAGAAGTAGAGAAGGAAGCGCAACAAGAGAAAGTTGCCATTACAGAGCAGAAGGAAGCCCACAAAGAGAAAAAAAATACATAGGAAGAGGGAGAGAAGGAAATGCAACAAGCAAAAGATCTCATCGCTGAGCATAATGAACAAAAAAAATGTGGTTTTGAAGATGTTTTTACACTTACCATTGATTTCCAATGTGCAGGTAAACAAAATGATTATGAAGAGGACTTGAAGTTCCTTGAAATATGGCTTGCAACACCATGTCTTGAGGAGGTCTACACAGACGCTGTAGATATGAATGTTGAAGATAACATGCATGATGAAAACATCAATGAAATTTTTAGGTATTGGAGTTTTGAAGACATAAATTTATTCTCATCTTATGTTGCAGCAAATTGATGATGAAAAGCGTACTACAGAAGACAATATGTGGCAGCAACCCACATACAAGTCATTTCTTGAAGAAGTCCAAGACATGCTTAGACAGTCCAGAACAATAGAAGAACTGCACCCACAAATGAAAAAACAGAGGTTTGAAGAATATAACAAGAAGAAAATGATGAAACAATTTAGAGGCTATAGAATCTGGAAGAAGAGAAGAAGAAAACTAAATCTAGTTGAAGTCAATTTTTTAAATTGTAAGCCTCATTGAGACATAGAACATCAGGTATCTTAATTAAATTTTTGTATATTTTTAATTAAGGGGGAGTGTTGGAGAATCTAATTCCAACCACCTGCTAGGTGTCGAAACCATCCATCCAAGTGTCCCAGTTTAGTTTCATTTAGTCTAGTTTTAGTTGAGTCTCGCTGCAATCATTTAATGTTGATGCCTCCAATGTAATATTATTTAACTCATTCGTAATATTGAGAAGAGAAATCCTATGCTCCACTTATTTTTAGTTTTCAATTATTTTTAATCTGTGAACAAATCTCCAGATTGTTGAGAATATTGGCATCACATTTATTCTCAAGGCGAAAAGGTCATACACTTGTGTGGAGCCACAGGATAATAGGGAAAGCCAAACAACCATTCCACCGTTAGGAACATAGGTGTATCTGTCCCGTTGAAACCACCGTTGATCCAAATTTATGAAGAAACACAAAAAAATACACATATAACCATAAATACAAAGATGCAACGAAAATAACACTTCATTTCATTAATATCAAAGAACTAAAATTTGTTTATAGACTGAATGAAAATAAACTAGCTAGGGCACTGGTAGCTTATCTCTTAGAAGAGATGTGGTGGCTATAGGCCTTTGAACTGTGCTACAATGAGGCTCGAAGGCTTATTTATTATTTAGAAATAATTTAAAACCCTAAACATCCAAAAACCTAACCCTAGGAGATGAAGTGCCAAAACTATGGGCCTCGTTTGGGTAAATTGGTACATCAACTTCCCGAGGACATAAATTTGGCATACGATCTTCATTTGACATGCTCAGTACCTCGTTAGAAAGATATATCCAAGGAATACAACTTTTGAGTGAGAAAAATCCATTTGTGGCCCCATGCTACTCTCGGGTTTCCAAAAAAAACATCGTTTATGGCCTCAAAATGGCTTCGGAATTTCAGGATCCGAAAAAATGCTAGAAATAGTAAACTGTGCTATAATTAAGGAAACTAAAAAACTAAATCCCTACAGCCTTGGTGATGGTGTATGGCCCATATCAGAGTGGGTGAATCTTGCAGTGTGGTCCAGTGAGGCGCTCCTTTTGAAAATGTAGCCACACTTTGTCGCCCACATGGAAGTTGTGTGGCACCCAATGCTGATCATGTCATTACTTGTACTTAACATTAACTTTGTCCAATATGTCATGAACCTATTGGAATATGTGTTGAATGTGCTCGATGAATTTTTTCACTTTTTCAGCTTCAGACTAGACATGAGTTGAATCGACCTGAGTAGCCGCAAATGGCATGGCTACATCAATGGGACATAGTGGCTGGAATCCGAAGCCCACCTGAATGGGGCTGTGGCTAGTTGAGATGTGGAGAGCCCGGTTATAACTGTGTTGTACATAGGGGAGGCTCTCATCCCATGTGCATGGATGCTTTTAATTGTACATGCGCAGAATGTGTACAATCATCATTTTGATGACCCCTGTCTAGCCATCAGTTTGGGGACGGAAAGCTGTGGACTTGGTGAGCTTGGTGTCAAGAATTGACTAGAGGTTGGACCCAAATGTGCTAAGGAACCTGTTGTCCCAATATGAGATGATATACTATGGGATCCCAAAGTGAACCCACACTCGTTCAAAGAAGAGTTTAGCAGTGGCTTCTGTAGTGATATTCTTCTTGCAGGCCACCATAATGGCCATCTTCGAGAATCTGTCGAAGACCACGAAAACATAGTCATTTCCATGCTTAGTAGAAGGAAGGCCCGACATGTAATCCATGGAGATGGATTCCCAAGGTTGACTAGGGGTAGGTAGCAAATTATATAGGCCTTGCTTCTTGATGGTCGACTTGGAAATGGCGCAAGTAGTGCAAGATCTGTTGCACTTCCCGACATCCCGTCGAAGGTTCGGCCAATAGAAATAATTCTACAATACTGCCACTATTTTCTCAACCCCGAAATTCCCCGCAACTCGACTCTAGTGTGCTTCCCAAATCATCTTGGCATGCTCGCTTCAAGGAACACAAAGGTGTCTCAGGTTACATAGTAGTGCATCTTAGAGGTGAAAATTTGGAACTTGCGTACCCTCCAAGAGTGTTGTTATGTGGATAAAATCCTTCTTGCAGACAAGAACGATCTCCCAGTATCCTAAGGATATATAGAAACAAGCAACCAAATGCAAGCCATTTTCTCTAGACTATTGTGATTTAGAATTATTAATTAACTAAGTAAGAGGAGATGCTCCTACCTAAAGTCCAACGGTTGTTGTAATCTTCAATCCAGTCACTCCAAAAGAGGTCAATTTAGCATGTAATACCTGCATTCAAAGACAGGAAAAAGGATTAAAAGCACCTGCAAGATATAATAATTCAGTAACACTAACCTATCTTAGTGATCAAGGAATCCAAGAATTAAATTACTCAAATAGATACATGAACAAATTAATGAGAAAATAGAATCCATTTGTATTAACTTGTATGATCAGAAGTAACCTTACAACCTTGTCGCCTTGATGTCATAAAGGTTATTCCAGGGTCCTGAACAGTCATTTTCCTTTGGTTTGACAAGCCTTCTCCTCTCTGAACTAGCATGAAACTATGGATATGAGTATGTGATCGTTTTCATACCAATGATGCCAGGTATAGAGAGTATAATTTCTTAAGCAATTCTCTTCTATCAAAATCTATCAATCTACCATCTAGTCTCTACTAAGTACCCTTGAGACTGAAACATGAGCTCAATTTATAGGAACATGGAGATGGTTTCAGTTCCATTAAGAGGGGGATAAATTCCTCTCATAAAGGGATTTTAGCTCCAAATACCAAGGGATAATCTCCATTAATGAAGGGATAAAGATTCATGAATGAAGGGGCAAAGCTCGACCTGATTACGCTTCTAGAAGCTTCCAGCTAAACCTAAGAAACTCCTGACATCTCTTTGCTTTTGCAGAGCAGGTACGCTTTTTATGATGGTGATTTTGTTCGGGTCCACCTGTATTACTTCTTGGAGATTGAGTGGCTCAATACTACTCTTGCTCTTTTCAAGAAGTTACACTTTTCTGGGGTCTAGGAGAGAGGCATCTCAATGCAACTTCTCAGCACTTTTCCCAAATTGGATATATATTCCTTGAAGTCATCCCATAGGCTGTAAAATATTCCATGTATATTTCAACCAAGTCATGGACTAGCTCAGAGAAAATTCTCAAGAAAACTCTTTGGAAAGTAGTTGGGTCATTGCACAACCCAAAGGGTAGGACTCTGTAAGCGAAGGTACCCCAAGGAAATATGAAAGTAGTCTTTTCCTGGTCTTCAAAGCTAATTTTGATTTTGTTATACCCACTTAACCCATCTAAGAAAGAAAATAACTTCTTTCCTGTAAGGCCATCTAGGACTTGATCTATAAAGGGCAAAGGGAAATGATCCTTCTTGTTGGAGTTGTTGAGTTCCCAATAATCAACACAGTTTCACCATTTTCCATTCTTCTTTGGGACTAGGACAAGAGGAGATACCCATTCACTGTATGATATAGGATAAATGAAACTTGCATCCAACAATTTTTGCAGTTCTTCCTTGACTGTCTTTTAGAGCTGGGTTCATCCGTCGTTGGTTTTGGAACATAGGATTTCATCCTTCTTTAATGTAAATTTTATGTCTGCACACCGAGGGATGCACCCCTTTCATGTCCTTGTAGTCCTAAGAAAATTCATCTAGGTTTTCTTTCAAAAGATGGCATAGCTACTCTTCTTCTCTATCTGACAGATTTGAGTTAAATTTTTAGAGATTTGGATGGAACAAATTCCACAACATTGGTGGTTTGAGAGGTTGAATCAGTTGAGTGTAGTTCAATCCAAGGGTGGCTTTCATATCCTTTGACTAGGTTTTCAAGTGGGATATCAGTGGGTGACTGGTTCTGAATGACTTAGTCGATGAGTTCATATTCATGAAGCTGCTACCCTCTAAGAACAACATCTATGGTACAAATGGGGTAGGGTGTAGTTTTTTATACTTCATCTTCATCTTTATCCTCCAACCATATAGGTAGGTCATGGTCAATAGAAGGCCGGGTTGGAGGATATAATACCAGTTGTTTAGACAAGGTCCCATTCTTAATAGTCATGTTTCAGGTCCAACAACTAATATAAGCATCAACAGTGGCTAGCCAAGGTCTCCCTAGAATGAGAGGATATCCATTAAACTTGGTTTTTTTTCTAGAGAACCAAGAAATTTGTAGGATACTCCCAAGAGTCAACTGAAACCATAACATCCTCAACAATTCCTTTCAGAGTTACTATGGATCGATCTGCAAGTTGCAGAACCATTGTGGTTTTCCTCAAAGTCCCTTGGATGTTGAGTTTAAGAATAGTTTCCCTGGTCATTACATTGATGGCATCCCTGAGATAAATTAGAGTATTGGGGACTATGACACCATCTATGTGCACATCTACAACTCGACTACCAGGGTCCAGGTACTTTGGGAATATCACCCTTCCAAACACTAATTCAGACAATTGTCCTACTACATTGATGGTGGGGGTATATTTCTTCTTTCTCTTAGGTTTATTGAAGCACTTTTCCTTGATCAGCCTATTGTAAATAGGGACATCCTTAATGGCCCGGAGAAGGGGTATTTTTACACACAAATTTTTCAGTTCTCCTAGAATTTTAGTCTCCTCTAGGATGTGATGACTGGGTTGGATCAAGTGCTCAGGAAAAGAAGGTTTTTGGATCTAAGTGTTACTTTCTTCCTTTTCCTCCTCAACCTCTATAGGTGGAGATGGAGAATGGTTTTTTGGGAGTACTCTTCCTGACCTGAGATTAATCTCATGTATCTCGACCGCATAAGCTGGATAGGATGTCTCTCCACTATAAACATGATGTGATTGTTTGTTGTTCTCTTTCAGATTAGGCTGTGCAGGCATCTGGGGCAGCTTGGGTGGAATAGCATTAGTAATCTGAGGTTGAGGTTGGGGTGGAGGCATTAAAGAAGGTGGTTGATTATGTTTAGGCCTCCACCCTTGTGATGGGTTGTTCCAATGAGGTTTTTGAGGAACATAATGCTAAAATGGTTGGTTCACATGCTAAGGATGATATGGAAGGTTGTAAGGCCATGTAGGAGGTGTAGGAAAATATGGAGGAGTGGGGATGTACAATGATTACATAGGTGCATTTTGATTGTTGTGATAGTAGGAATAAGGTGCACCTTTCATACCTTGTTGATATGACCAAGGACATTGAGGCCTTCTCTGGTTGATGAAACAGACTTGCTTTGGTCCTACTTCCCCACCTTGATATAAAAATTTGATTTTAGGTAAGGAGGGACACTTGTTTATGGAATGATTCTCCTCACAAACTAAGAAAACATCTATGACATTTAATGGACATTCATTTCTAGGGTGTTTTCTAGTACATCTAGGGAAGAATATATCCAAGGCTCTTTCTGCTTCCTCTTGATTCCTATTGATCTTCATTGTGTCCATTTGAAATGCAAAGGTGTGAAACATCTCACTCTTGAAGTCCTCCAACATATTTCCAATCTCATGCTTGATGGAGGTGGAAGAGGAAGGGGTATTAGTCATACTTTGGCTAGCCCTGCCTTTCTTCCTAGCTACCCTAGAATGGTTCTTGAAGACAATTTTGATTGTCTCATAAGGCAGCTGGTAGATATCTCCTCCTGATAACATATTAAGGGTTTCTATCACCTTCTCCCTGATCCCTCAATTAAATACTAGTTTAAGTGATTCAAGATCAAGTGTACAATTGGCTCTTTTATAGTTTAACTGAAACCTCTCTTCATAGTCATCTAGGGATTCATCAGGCCCTAGAGTCATCCTTAATATTTCCTCTTTAGCTTCCTTGGACCTACAGTGGTCCCTGTACTTATTGTTGAAGGTCTCTTGCATCTATGTGCAGGTAGTGATGTTGTTCCCAGGTAGACCCATGAACCAGCACAAGGCTGCATCCTTAAGGGTAGATGGGAATAGCTTTAGATTTTGATCATGTAAGGCATAGTGATAGGTCCCAAAAATAATAGAAAACTCAAGCATGAATGTGTCAAGGTCCTCAGAGGTAATTACATGGAAATGTGGAAGGGATGAGGGGCTGATGTTCTTCATTTTATTTTCCCCATCTACCTCTGTAATGGGAAAGACTCCTTGGGCTTTAGTTTCAGCCATGGCTTGAATAGGTGAAGCAGGTTCCCCAATAGGTTCTTAAAAATTTTCAAAAAGGCTCACCTATGGTGTGTTCAACCTCACAGCCACTATGACTATGTGAAGGGTGACTATGTGGGGATGTGGAGGTTTTTGGTAAAAAATTTCCTTGAGTATCCCTACTCTTACAAGGCATGAAAATCATGTGTTTTTGTATTTTTCAATATTTTTGAAACAACATGTAAAAGTAAAGTAGAAAAGAATGCTAAAATAGAATCAAAGCATCTACTAGACACCTCCATGGAAATGACGCCAAAACGCGGTGAGCCCTGGCATTGCACCAAGAATGATGCAACTACCAGAGGCTACTCTCCTTTAATTTATCAACCCGGGGTTCGTACAAATTTGGAGGTGACATTGTTGTATACAGAACAGATGTATTCTACTCATGTCATCCTCTTCTGAGTCCTACGAAAGGGTGTTATTTCTAGGGTTTCTGAATGAAGTCTGTCACACTTCCAAATTTAGACCTCGGGATACAAGTGTTTCAAAGCCATTACACTATCAGCAATCAAAGAGTTATTTTACGGCAAGAAATTACACCTAGCTACTCTACAATGGAAGAAATCTACAAATTAAGTTATGGAAAGAAATTGAAGCAAACTAGGAATCTTTCATGAAGTAAATTATAGAATTTAAATTTCAAAAATAAGACTAACCTAATCACAAATTACTGGGAAAAATGGCTAAACACACCTTTTCTACTTCATGTTTTAACTATCATTATTTTCCTTATGCATCTAATCATGACCTAATCATGCTTGTAAATGCATTGTTTTTCAGCAAGGAGGAGAAAGTGCTAAGGTGGTTTAGGAAGGTCTTCAACTCATGGGTGCAAGGCTGAAGGTGTCTAGATAGTATTGGTAGGTATGGATGAGGTGGATGATGGTTTTTGGGCTTAAGGAGAGCCCACTGGTGCTGCTACAGGTTTCCTCTAGTGCTACAGGAAAGTCCTGAATTTCTACAGGAAACCGTCTGAGGGAAATCCGAGGCCAAAAATGGTGGAGAAAAGCTTAGGGGAGGTGGAATGAAGATGTGTTTGGATGAATGGAAGGTGTCCAACCCCTTGGCCAATATCAAAACCTCTTGAGAATAACATCTTTCACTTATAGGGTTGCTCATGGTGTGAAGGTGAAAATATTAAAAATAGGGTTGATGGTGATTTGATGGAAATAAGGTGTATTATGGGTGATAAATGAAGCTACGGGTGATGGTGAAGTCCTCCTTTATTGTGCTAATTGAACCTGCAAGCAAACTACATGTTCATGCAACAAACATTGGAAAATTTATGATGAAGGAAATGGAAAATATGAGTTGAATTTGGAAAGAAAACCTACTTTAGCCTTCAAATAGAAATCAAACTCAGTATTCTAGACATGTTCATGACACTACATCAACCTAACAATTCTTTCCAAGAAATCATAAACTAAAGAGAAAATTTAGCCTGTGGGGAAGGTCTGCCCTCTTCAAGCTCTAATGAAAGAGATGAGAGAGGGAAGCTTGACACACAATTTTATGATTTTATAAGCTGTTCTACCAAAATTTATGCAAGCTTAACTACAAAAAATACAAATGGAAGAAAACTTAAAACAATGAATTGGAATTTAAGCAAACTAGCTAAAACTCACAAAGAAAACTAGCTACAATGACATAAAAAAAATTAGCATGAATACACAAGAGAGACTAGCCCAATGGATTGGGCCTTAACCCACAAGCCTAGCCCTCTTAAACTAAATCAGTGAAGGACAATCTAAATACTCATCTTATTGCATAAAATTGTCTCATTACATAATCATAAAAGTCTCAAAAACCTATTACAAGAGCTAAGAGTCTATTATCTTCCTTGAGTGTTTGAATCCTAATGAGTTATTGCTCAACCCTATTTAAACTAGAGGGTAGATACCAAAAGCTCCCTAAAAATTACTAGTGATGTGTCTTCTTTGACTGCAAGAGAAGTGGAGCTTTGGTGCACTTGATCTCCCACTTTCTTGGCTGCCTTTGATTTCAAGCTATTGGAGGGAATCTGGAGGATCCTTTGGTGCCTTTGGGAGTTAAGGAGGTGGGAAATCCCCCTATAATCTCTCCTTTTTGTCTACACTGAGCTTTAATTGAAATATCTTCATCAAAAGTGCAATATATTTGTGATTATCCTGCATTTAACTCATGTTAGGAATTTAAAGTATGAAAAGCGTTAATCGCCATCTACACTAGCAACATAAGACCATAATATAATTTAAATGTGAGAAAGAGAGACTTAATAAGGATAAAAAGTTTACAATTAACCCCTCCAATTATACCTAATGATGGAGCTCATTAAAGAGGCTAGGAAGAAAAATGTAAACCCTGCTTCCATTCCATACTTCCATGGTCTAACCTCTAAGGATCCTAACACCTTCATGTTTGAATTTTCTGTTGTTTGTAGAACCCATGTGTATGCCTCTAATCAACATAAGCTGAAATTGTTCCCATATACCCTTAAGGATGAATCCTTGTGCTAGTTTATGGGTCTTCCTGGGGGCAACATCACTACCTGGGCCCAGATGAAATTTCCCTTCAATAGAAAGTATAGGGATTACCGTAGTTCCAAATAAACCAAGGAAGAAATGTTTAGGACGACCCTCAGACCTGATTAATATTTATTAGACTATGAGGAAAGGTTCAAGTTAACTATAGGAGGGACAATTGTACCCTTTATTTCGAGTCACTCATGCTAGTTCTTCTTAGAGGGATAAGGGAGTAAGAGTTGGAAACCATGAACATGTTGTCTAGATGAAGCATCTTTCAATTATCCTATGATCACTTCAAACATATGTTCAAAAATCACTTTAGGGTTGCAAGTAGGAAGGGTAGGGCCAGTCAAGGCTTGGTCAATTCCTCTACCTCTACATCATCCATAAAAAATGAGATATGAAACATGTTGGAGGATTTAAAAAGGAAAATGATCCATACCTTTGCATTGCAAATGGATACCATGGAAATCAAGAGAAAAAAAGAGAAAACAAAGAGGGCTCTAACTATTGTCTTCCCTAGATTCACTAGAAGACACACCAGGAATGAATGCCCAATGAATGTCAAGAAGTCTTCTCAGTCTGTGAGGAGAACCATTGAACAAACAAATGCCCTTATTTTCTAGGCCTAAAAGTTACATACCAAGGGGTAGAAGGTGGGCCAGAGCAACTTTCCTTCATCAATCAAAGGAGGCCTCAAGGACCTTGCCCATAACAATAGGGAATGCAAGGTGCACCTTATTCTGATTACAATTCAAATCAGAATGCACCATTCTAACCTTGGTACTCTTACACTTATCCATCATGCCCCACTCTTCCATATCCTCCTCAACTTGTGAACCATCCTTTTCAACCATATCCTCCCCAACCTCCTTAATGGAGTAACCTATCACAAGGGTGGAGGCTTCCACTCAACCTCATCCTACTTTATTTCCTCCACACCAACCTCAACCATAGCTCACTCACCCTACTCCACGTAAGCAACCTCAAATTCCTACTCAACCTAATCCGAACCTAGAAAAAAATCAAGCAAACTAGATCTACAGTGGAGAGACATCTTATCCTGCTTATGTTGTGGAAATCCAAGAGATCAACCTTTAGTCTAGAGAATGCTCCCAGATAACCACCCACCTTATCCACCTAAAGAGCTTGAATACGAAAAGGAAGAGAGTTCCCCTTGAGTAAATACACCTCCTTTTCCTAAAATATTGATCCACCCTAGAGAACACACCCTAGAAGAGATTGAAATTCTAGGAGAATTGAAGAATTTGTGTGTCAAGATACCTGTTATCAAGGGAAATAAGGATTTTACCATAATAATAATATTATCAAGGATAAATTTTTCAAAAAACATGGGAGAAATAAGAGAGACACCCCCACCATCAATGTTGTTGGAAAATTAACTGATCTGATGCTGGGGAGAGTAATTTTTCCAAAATACCTAGACCCTGGAAGCCCAGCAGTGGGCGTGCACATTGATGGAATCATTTTCCCTCATATCGTGGTTTACCTTGGGGCTGATATAAATGTGATGACTAAGGAAACCATGCTAAAGAAAAAACTCCAAGGGGATTTAAGGAGGACCACCACATTGCTGTAACTTATAGACAGATCCACATTAACTCCTTAGGGAGTTTTTGAGGATGCCATGGTCCCATATAATCTTGGGAGTGTCCTACTGATTTCCCTGTTCTCTAAATCAAAACAAATTTTAATGTTTATCCCCTCATATTAGTAATACCTTGGTTGGACATTGTTGATTCCTATATTATTTGTGGGGCTGGGAACATGGCTATTAATAATGGACCCTTACCAAAAAAAATAATATTGTATCCTCCTGCTCATCCTTCTATTGAACATGATCTACCCTTATGGCTAGAGGATGAGAAAGAAGATGAAGTGTATCACATAACACCCTACCTAATATCTACCCTATATGATATTATAGGAGGGGGGAAACCTGATGAAGTTGACCTCATTGACCATATCCTTTAGAGCAAGCCCCTAAATACCATCCCACTTGATTAACTTGTGAAATAATCTAGGAGTAGTCCATGGAATGAGTTATTCTCAGTTGAATCAAGTCCTGAACATGTCAAAATTGTAGATTTTTTCTCATCCATAACCTTAAAGGTCAACGTCTCTCTCTCGTCCAAACAAGAAGAACAATTGTGAAAGATATTGAGAGAACACTTAGATCCTTTTGATTGGGATTATAAAAAATTAAAGGGGTCCATCCCTCAATTTTTACTCATCATATTTACATCAAAGAGGGATAAAAACCTATGTTCCAACCCCAGAGGTGAATGAATCCAACCCTTAAGGACATAGTGAGGGAATAATTACAAAAGTTGTTGGATGCAGGGTTCATATACCCCATCTCAAATAGTGAGTGGGTCTCCCTTATAGTGTTAGTGCCAAAGAAAAATGTGAACTGGAGGATTTGTGTTAATTACAGAGAACTTAACGAGGCCAAAAACGTAGACCATTTCCATTTTTCCTTCATTGACCAAAAACTAGATGATATTGTAGGAAAGAAAATATTTTCTTTCTTGGATGGAATTAGTTGCTACAATTAGATCTAGATCAGCGCTAAAGTTTGAGATAAGACCAAATTTATATGCCCTTGGGGCACTTTTGATTATAGATTCCTCCCATTCGGTCTATGAAATTTCCATGCTGAGTTTCAGAGGGAAATTTTAAATATCTTTGTTGAACTTGTTCATGACTCTATGGAAATATATATGGATGATTTCACTCCTTAGGGATGTGACTTCTAGGAGGCTCTCTCTAATATGTGTAAATTATTGAAGAAATGTATTGAGGTGAATCTCTCATTGAGCCCTGAGAAATGCGAAAGTACAGGTCATAAATAGAGCATTGGAGAGCTTCCTCACCAATGTTGTTAGCGAATGTAGGAGATATTGGGCTGACAACTTTGTAGAGGCCACTTGGGCCTACAGCACCACTTGGAATATCACCATTGGATTCTCTCTAAATTATTTGGTTTATGGGAAGAAAGCTTTGATTTATATTTAGTTTGAATATAACACTTTGAGAATGAAATCCCAATTGGATTTACATGTCCCTAGAGCACAAAAAGAAAGGATGCTCCAACTGAATGGCTTGGATGAGTTTAGAATGCAATCTCTCCTACACAATGAAATCATACAACTACAAAGGAAGGTCTGGAGTGAGAATACCATCAAGGAAAATAATTTTAAAGAAGATGATTGGGCCCTGTTATATGATTCTAGGTTCAAGGATTTTAAAGGGAAACTAATGACAATATGGTTGGGTCCATACCTAGTATAAAATTGTCATGAAAATGGATCTGTCCAGATCAGAACCATTGATGAAAAAGGCATTCCATTACTTGTAAATGTTCATAGGTTGAGGCTAAATAGAATACCTCTATCAAAAGAAGAATTTATCAGTTCAGTTAGCAAAGAATTAATGTGATTGGGAGTTGCATAGCTTCCAGTCCACAATACTCATACAAATTTGAATAATAATAATAATAATAATAATAATAAATTCCTGGATCAAAACATCTAAGAGGCATTTGAGGCCAACTCTTGTGTTGAAAACCTCTCTGAGGCATCCCAAGAAAATAAAAGAAAATAATAATAATAAATATCCTTAGGTGAAAAACTCCTCTGAGGCATGCAAGTTGAAAACCTCCTTAGAGGCAACGTGCTTGTCTCAATAAACAAGGAAAAAAATAATAATATAACAAAATAAAAGGGGAACACAATGAATAATATTACCATGTCTCCTAACTTTTCTCTTATTTTGGAGGATTGAAAACAGTGGCAGTTTTCATGGCTACAGGCCAAAAACTACAAGCTATAATCCATCATTTCATTAATCCACCTCATATCCATCATCTCCACTCATATTACCATCTCTCTCCACCATCCCATCAACATGAAATATGAATTTCACCTCCTCTCTGTGATGCTACATGATGGACACATGTTGTTACAGGAAGGTCATGTATTGCTACAAGAGGAGCTTGTAAACCTACAGGAGGGTGATCCAAGAAGTAGTACATCCAAAAATAAAATTATGGATCTAATAAATTATGAAGAAGGATCTCCAATTATTTTCCATCATCCACTCATCACCAATCCACTCTATTTCACCAAAACATTTCCCAAATTATCCACCCTCTCCTAATTTTTTTTCAATCATAGAAGCCATCATTTTTATTCATACAAGTGTCTACACTACTCCTTCCTGACCCTAAAACTATCCTCAAGACCTATCATTATCTCCCTCAACACCCTCATGCAAACTGTCGACTCCAAGGGAAAATAAAAGGACTGCTACAAGAATAAAACTCCTCATGTAGCATCCTGTGAAAACACTATATAGATCAATGATATTATTTTTTCCTCATCAAAAGGGATGATGAATAATTGCTTGAAACTATGAATAAGACACATCAATCTCAAGGAGGATTTCCACCAAAAATAACAACTTGGACATCAGGGAGGCACCTGCACACACACAATAAAAGCAACAGTCAAGGTATGATAAAAATTGAATACATGCACAATAAATAAGTCAAAGAATCAACTCCCTTGATCTTAATGATTTATGGTCTAGCTTGAGCATGAAAACCTCTGTAGCAGTTCGATCCAAGGGTAGACTTAGGTATGTCAACCCTCACCTCCTCTATATGTGTTAAAAGATTAAATTTTGTAGATGTCGAGAAATGATCTTTTAATAAGACTTGAGGTGGCCAGTTAGCTTGTCTATCCTTGGCTAGTGAACTGAAGGTGGTGTTGGTCACTCATGCAATGTCGAGATGTCACACCAAATGAGTTGGTATCACGAATAGTGGGGTGGTGATTATGAGGGAAGGAGGAATGATTCCCAAGAGTGGGGGAAATAGTCCAAAAGAGGAAACTTGTGTAGATAACATGTCAGAACAATCCTCCAAGCTTCAACTAAAAAATGGAATATGATTTACTCGGGCTCGAATTCTCCTGCACATTCACCAATTTCAAAAATAGTTAGAGAGAGGAAAATTTCTGGTGTGCCACTTAGGAGTTTCTAACCATGTTTTGCAACTTCTACAGGAATGTCTACAATTACTACAGGAGGGCCAAGAGACTGTTACAGAAGGAATGAGAGGTTGATAAGGGGCCACAGTGTTTCAAATTGGTATCCAAAATAACATACACATCTAGGTTTCCTTGACAAGAAGTAAGTGGCATCCATATCCCTCGTCCTTACACCTAATTGCATGAAAATTATACTTATATTTTATAACCTGTGGTATTATAATTTTGCAAGTAGAAGTTCTCTTTAAGGATTATAGTAGTTGGAAAAGAAGAGAATTTATTGACAATAAATTCTAGCATCATTTTCACTCACTGCTACCATAGAATTAAACATTATCTCAACGTTGAGGTTATAAAAAATTTAGCTTTCTCTCACCCAATTAGCACCAACAAGATACAATAGAAGAGATGGGGTGAGGATTTAATAGGAGGAAAACCTCAGACACTAAAAGGATTCACCTGCACACTCCTCTGGTAAACATTTTCAGAAGACACCAATGATTAGGATTATTTGAGTTGTTAAATGGGTATGATGATGACCTTACTCTTGAATTTTCCATGGCATTGAATTCAAAAGGAGAGGATAGTGCCATCACTGTAGTAAGAACGTTAGATATATATCTCAGCCCTGAAACAATTAGCAGAGTGAAAACCCTACCTCTAGGGATCCTATAGAGCAAGGAAGACAAAGCCATGAGTGTCACTTCTAGAAATAATTTCTTTATTTTAAAAGAGAAACATGTTGAGGATAAGAATGGGGTCTGAAGATTAATCCTACATTGTCTTGGCATGAGGTGGCTTACCATATCCTCAAGTACATATCCTGTGAAGGAAGAATGAGTGTGGTGTATTCTTACCACTTCATATTACTTCACGAGTTGAGATTCAAGGAAAAATTTCCTCTTCCTCAAAGACTTAGTGTGCCACACTTTCTCCTATAGTGAATCAAATAGATGATTCAAAAGGTGAGGGAGGGAAAACATCAACATATAGCACACCATGTCCTCATCAAATTGATAGTGATGGATTCTTTGAGAAATTTTAGAATCCTTGTCCTATGGACTAAATTTATAGACATGGATACAGATACTTTCATAGGGACACAAGACGTCACCCCTCGGGAGACACCTGCCTCTAGAATTGGAGGTAGGGAGGGAAACAAATAGGAGGAATAAGAAAAAAAAGATAAGGAAGAGGAGGAAGTAATGACACAAGAATAAGAGATAAAAACAGAGGAGAAAGAGGAAACATAGGAAGAGGAAGGAGAAGCAGAGGTTGAAAGAGAAGATGAGGATAGGAAAGTGGAAGAAATATCAAGTCCTCGAGAAACTATTGAACCAAAAGAAGCAAAGGAATCACCACATCAAACAATATTATCTCCAGGATATATTGAACATGAGGTAGATGCAACCTTAGCAACATTAGGAACTCTTGTTAAGACTAAGCCGAAGCGACAAAGACAAGGACCGCTATATATTAAGACCAGAAAATGCACCAGAATCAAAGAGCGGACACCACAAACCCCCACAAGGGTCCCCATCATCATTGAAGAATCACCAAGAAAGAAAGGGGAATTAGGACCCACTGAATGAAAAATTGAAGAGGTGATCTCTCCTAAACCAAAAACGAAGACACTTGTAGCATCTCTAAGTATGCCTACCACCAAGTCAACTACCTTCAAGAAAAACAAGACACAAGCAACCCTCCAACAAGAAGAAAAATGGAAACTACATGAGGAGAAAAGTGTGCTACAGGAGGGGAAACATGTGCTACAAGAGGGGAAGAGTGTGCTATAGGAGGGGTAGAGTGTGCTACAAGAGGGGAAGAGTGTGCTACAGGAGGGAAAAAATGTGCCACATGAGGGACAACACAATAGCACAATAACTACTTTACGATAATGAGAATTTGGTTAATGAGTTACATCTAAGTTATTTCTAGAGCACTGAGACTCTTGAATTTAGGCCCAACCCAGTGGCTTAGGTACCTCTTGTGTATTTTTGTTTCTCTTATCTTCAATTATTTCTTAGTTTCTTGCATTTCAGTAGAGATTAATCCATCAAAATTTGTGGTTTCATCCTCTATATCACCTCTCGTGTCGGAGCATGACTGGAAGGATTCACAACCACAGTAAAAAAAATTATGTTTATGATTTCTTGGAAAGATTTTAGTGTTATGCTTTCAAGTTTAAGTAATTTATAGCCTTATTTCATTTCAATATATGTTTCGTTACATAAATATGTGATTTGAAGCTTCTGCACCAACTCTCTTGTGGTAAATTGGTTGGAATGATTCATAGTATCAATAAAAAATACTATTTTTATGATTTCTTGGAAGTAGATGTATGATAGTTTCCTTTCGTCATAGTTGTTTTCTATAGTTTAGAATCTAGAAATGTTATTTGAGTAATGATTAGAAGCATAGAATAGATGTCATTAACATTCAACTCATCTTTTCAATCATATTCCTTGTTATTGTATTAATGATCAATTGATGCATGTGTGTGACTAGCTATAGGGTTGTGTTCATATGCAGGGAAGGGAACCTCCTTCAACCCCATCTTGGACTCCTCCATCACTTCTTCTCATCTCTTAAGCCCTTCGTCAAATTTTTTTTTCACATTCATTTCACCTAGTAACTCTAAGATACCAAGGGCACTCATTCTAGTGCAATACATGCCTCTGAGAGGCCCTGATCTTTTCTAGGGCTTACTCATACATCCATTCATTTTCTTCAACCTTGATCCACCTCTCCATACCTTCAGTATCTCATTCCCAACCTAAAAAACCTCTTAATAGCCCTCCTGTAGTAATGCATGGCTCCTATAGTAACCACCTGTAGAAAACCTGTAGGACCACTTCCTTCACGAGTTTTGATCTTCACTGCAACTTTAACTTAGTATAGATGAATAATGACCCCCAACTATGATTTTATGATTAGGGAAAGTTCTTAGGCCACTCCAAACCTTCCTTTTCTTCACTGTCAAAATAGAGTAGGGTTAGTTTCTTTATAGAAAATATGACGCAAGTGGGTTACTGATTTACAAGGAAATGTGAACTAGGTAGATGGTACATGTAATTATGATTGGTAGTTTGAAAAATTATACAAAATAAATTTGCTTCTTTTATGTAAAATAGATTTCGTAGTTTGATGAATGATACAAGATAAAATAGATTCCTTTATGCAAGTAGTTTGGCCTTTATCCCTTCATGGATTGATTAGTTAACATTTACAAAGTTGATTAAATGGAATTTTCTCTTTCATAGTTAGAAGTAGCATTTAATTGTACCTTCATCAGTAAGCTTTCATTCTAATTCAGTAGGAGGAATTGTCTCTTAGCAGTTTTTATCTAATTCCATAGCTAAGGGTGGTGTTAGCCACCCATATTTTTCCTGCATATTAGCTGGTGGCTAAATATTCTTTGCAGCCTTCAAGAAACAAATTCAATCCTGAAACTTGTTGGTGCTTGAAGTCTGTTGGTAAGATCATGAACTGCTGGTTGGTTCTTCATACTTTTCCTTCTCCCCAGCCTCTGATTCTTCAAGAAAATCCAAGTAAAACTACTGCATCCCTTTTTCTTTTCCCCTCCCTTTCCTCCATTCTACCTTCATTCTCAAATTTCCTTTCATCCATAAAAAACCCCACTAAACCTCACGATTTTCCTTATTCCTTCATTAAACCTCATTTCCTAAGGTTAAAAACCCACTTTTTAACCTATCGGAACCTTTTTCCTTTCTCAAAAAACTTTGAAAAACATATAAAAACGCCTATTTTCTGTGCGCTGCTGTCTAGCCCCCGGGCTAAGCTCCTACCTCTTTTTCTCCCCCACATGCCCGAGCAACACGACCGGCCGCTCTAGTCCACAGGCGCTAAGCCGAAGCATGGTCCCACTCCACCCTCTTTCCCTTGAAACATTCGAAAAACCCATCTTTTTAAGGTTCGGGCGTGAGATATCAAACCACGTGTTCTTTGCCCCGAGTCCTCCCAGCCATCGATCTTCTCCCCAGATCCGACGGAGCGGAGTACCCCACTTGGTGGACCCCCCTTTTCCCCTCGCGCCCGTCTGCAAAACCGTGGTATGTATCCCGCACCGCTTTCCGCGTTACGGCAGTTTTATCCCGTCGGCCAGCGATTCCACACGCTGGCCGACACATGTCCGCCACTTCATTCCAAAACCGCCGTGCAATGTCCATCGCCTGCGCGTTAAACCTCGTCCCTTGACCCCACAGCGGGATTCACCTCTGCCGTCGGATCTGGGCCCTCCCATCCGACGGTCGCTATCCGCTTTTTCCTTTCGCCCTTTAACCCAACTGCACACCAGTTATTTTTCCAACGGTGCGTTCGAAAGCCGATCCCCACCGTCGATCTATGCAGATCGACGGCTCTCATTCGCTCTCCCGATTCCATCGTACAATCCCCTTTTTTCCTCCGCTGACTGTTCAAAACGCCCCCGACCATTGATCGCAATACGATCAACGGCTCTGATCGCTCCATTTTCCTGCACGCCCTCCGATGCAGTCAATCCATATAACGCATGATTTTCTCATTTTTCTCGTATTTTGCAGGGAAAAGTCGTTTGTTCGTGTTTTAAACAGGGTTCTCAGACCTGGAGGGTGACGACCCTCTATGTCTCAATTTCTCTGTAGAAATCACCTACAAGGTCATTTTTCACGTCTCATCGGTGTTTCTAACGGCATTGATGCCTTTTTCTACCTACACAGCCCTGCATAGCAAAGAATACCCGCAAAAACGACGCAGAGAAAGAGTATCAGGTTTTGAAGACAGAATGAACCAGAGCAGCAGTTTTATGAATAGATTGACGGGGATTATGGCCAAGAACGGTTATCAAAAGCCTAATCCCCGGCTTAGAACACAGATTAAAGAAAAAACCTAAAAGTGTTCATCAGACGTTGCCTCCACCGCCATACTTTGAGGCAAATTGATTCCTCAACCACCGCGGTGCCACCTATTGCCTCAGAATGTTCAATCAGAGGATGAATTTATTGAACAAGATCAGATATTATGCCTCGGAACAACCAAAGAAGTTATTTCTGCACCATATTTAATGACAGAATGTTTGCAGAGTAACCCTAACAGTACGCAGAGCCTCAAAGGTCAATAAAAGCTCCTTCTGAGCTTACTTCTTAAGTGTAAACACATTAATGCAATGTAATACCTGTAGAATTTCTTCATCGAGCCTCCCGGGGTCAGGAAGACATTAATTCTGCATTAATTGTATTTGAGATCTTTTTATCAGATCTCACCTCCTCATTCTTCTATAAATACTATAGAAGAAGATGAGTGAGGGGTTGGATTAGTTGGTTGTCAATGTAATTGCTGAAGTATTGTAGCTGTTTCTGAGTGGAAAACTCTTAACTGTAAATAGTGGTTTCATGGGCTCTTGGAGCTCTGCTTGTAACAGTTAGGTTAGGTTGTGAAGAGAGATGGATTAAAACATTGGATTTGAAGATTGTAACCGGTTTTAAGCAATCAATACAAGCTGATTTATGGGATCCTGGTCTATGCTGATGGTGATGTTATTCTCACTGTGAACTTGTCATTTTATTTCTGTTTTCAATTTGTTTCATTTCCACTGTAAAGAACAGTTTAAACAGTGTTAGGATCTACTGTATACCAGTAACCTTCTCTGGCTGAAAAATCTTTATCCCAATGTTTTCTTCTAATTATGTTATTTAGAAATGATTTAATTCAGTCTAAGTACAAAGATGCTGGCGTTCCCTCATCTTCTCGTCACTGCTGAAGGTTATTTTTAAATGTTACTTTCAATATATGCTGTGTAAGGAATGAATTGAGGATATCAAAGGTTAGCCCTGAGTCCCTTTCTTGCTTGCTCAACTATTTGATTGTTTCCCTTAGGGTGTGTCAAAAGCTGACTAGTTTCAAAGTACTTATCAGATCTTAGGCCATTCTGTGTTATCTTGGTGATTGTCTTGGAAGTAACTAAGTAAAGGAGATCTAGGAGAGGATCAGGGTGAGTCCCAGCCCACTAGTTTCTGCTCCAAAGGTTGCCTTCAAGTTTCCCTTCGTTTTTAATTTGTGTTCTGTTAGAAGTGTATCAAAGGCTGGATAGTTTCAAAGTACTTACCAGATCTTAGTTTACTTCTATGTTTTTCTTAAGTGCCTGGTCAAAGGCTGGCTAGTTTCAAAGTACTTACCAGATCCTGGGCTGCTCTTTGTTCTGCTTCTGTCTTTTCCCTTTCTTGTTGTATCATTCCATTCCATAAATCAAACCTTAAAGAGATCCTTAGGCATAGATGACTTGCCCCATAGAGTACTCTTGAACCTGAATGTTTCAATTAAATCCTCTTATGACTCCATAGCCCAATGGATTGAAAACTTGCCATCATTTCTCTTCATGATCAAAGCTTACTCTTTTGCTTGCAACTTCTCACCTTTGAACCTATTTGCATATAGATCTTTCCGCCTCAGACAGCAAGTATGTTCGACCATCCGAGAAAACCAAACAAAAACCCTTGGCCTTCATAACTAGCCTAATATCATCACCCTAAACTTCAAAGACAATATCCATCTTTGTACATATTGGAGAGATCCCTCTCCGGATTCAGGAGGGCTAGATCCTAGAATCCCAAAGTTGGTTGAAATGATGTTAACTCTTTGATCGGACTTTGCCAATCTTGCTTGTTACAGAGACCTAACAGGTGGCATGAGTAGAATCCCATCTACTATGGATATAGCATTTTCATCTGTAATTTTGTATAGAGCCCGGGTTGATAAATAGAGTTGAGGAGCCCTTGGGAGTTGCTACACTCTTGGTGCAATATTAGGGCTCACCATTGCACATTCAAAGGTTTGATATCTACATGCAACCCTGTATAGTCTTAACTGCCAAATGTTGAGATAAACATGTCGATCCTCTAAATTTGCGCCAAAGTTCTTTGCAAAAGCATCTTTAATTTTCTTCCATGTCAGTGTTGATTCCTTTTCTATAAACAACTGAGTATCTCCATATACTTCCAAGTTAACTTTTTCTTTCTCAACTACTTCCTTAGTAGTACTTTCAATGGTTCCTTTTGAAGCGGCTATCTTGGGTTCCATGGTAATAGTGACTGCTAGAGAGGTTCTCAACAACTGTTATGCTTGTGGGATAGAAAATACACTCACGGAAGGTAAACATAATTCTTAAGCAAATCCTCTTTCAGGGCATTTTAAAGCAGAAAAACGAGCATCTAATGGGAATAATTGCATAATTTTCAATAGAAATAAGGGTTGGATTCCTATGGGAACTTCGCACTACGCATTCCCAACATTCAGGGTTGAAGCTTGAGGTCTAAGACTGCGCAATGTGCAGTTCATCCTAGGAAGTGGTGTGGGATAGATTGTGCATTATGCACTCTCAGTGGCCACAGATGCAAATTGAGCCTTGGAACTATGCAATGTGCAGTTGGGCCAGCCTATACTATGCAGTTCGCAGATACAAAGGCCAATCTCTCAGCTTGAGCCTTAGCATTGCATAGTTCCCAACTGGGAAAAGTGAAAACCGGCCAAGGCAATGACAAATCTTCCCAAGAGAAGTGTGAAAAATGAGAATATATGAGAGATAGTGTTGGCTTGAGTGAAAATATGATTAAGTGTGAATGAAATAAGACATATCAAGTGTAAAAAATAAATAAATGAGAAGAAAACCAAATCAGTGAGGAGAGTTGCTGCAACGATGACCATGGGTGAAAAAACTAAGAAACTGATATGACACTTGTGAAAGGAAAATGATAACTTGAAACAACACTTCTACAAGCTAAAACAAGTTAAAACACCAACAATAATGAAGATAAATGAGGAAAACAACAATCACATAAGCGAAATGATAAAAAGCGACATGAAAAGCGATAAAAGGTGGTAAAAGAAAAACCCACCCAGAAAAGTGATGATGACTGCACCGAAGGTTCCTTTATCTCCTATTGAATTCTATAGCTCCAACATCAAGTGTGAAAATGAGCTTTAGGGGTGTCAATAGGTTTGATAAAATTAGGGCTTATGATGCACATGCCTAAAATTAAGGCAAAAGTGACACTTGGTGGAAGTTTCTAAAAATAGGAAGTGTGCCTCCTTCAGGAAACTAAAAATGTATCCCAATTTTCTAGGGATTCTTTTATATTGTTTATATTTTCTTCTTTTCGGGAAAGTTTCCATGCACACTACTAGGAGGGATTGAGCAATTCTGGGGAATTGGGCAACTTTCTCGCTCAGTGCATTGCGTAGTTTCTGAGCTCAATTGATGAATTGCAAAATTTTTGGGCTCAGTGTTGGGTTGTCATCCATGAGTGCACATTTTATAAGCTCAAGGTAGAGCTTCCAATCAATATTTCACAATTCCAATCATCAAGGTTGGCCTTGTCCTCATGGATTGCGTAGTTTTTGGAGGCAAGCCCAGAACTGCTACAATACCAAGTGAGGAGGTTAGCTTAGACTTAGGCTGATTAGTTAAGTGTGAAAACAATTGAACACAAGCACATATGAAAGGATAAATATCAATGACATCATGAATACTTATTAGCAATGCAATATAAGATATTACGAGTAGAAATTTAGGCTCCAAAATCTAAGCATATGAAAAAATTTGGAGAGTCGTTGTAGCCGTTACAACACTGGCAACACACTAGTAGAAATCCAACTCTCTTAATGAATATTGCCTCATGAAAAACAAGTCTAACCCTTTTGGAATTATTTTTCAATTCATTGATCATCACAACTTCCTCACTTATTCTGATTTAAAGACCTAGTCCCTTCCATTCTCTTTATCGGTAGAACACTAACCAAGGCAATTCAAATTGAGTTTTTTATATTAGGGATAAGGAGTATATAGGTGCACAAGTAAAATAAATTATTAGAGTCTTATTTTCATCTCTGGTGTTACTCCATTTCCAACAAGCATGGGCAGTACCCCAACAGAGTCACTTCAGGAACACAAAAATTTCTCCACTGCGAATGATCCTTGAAAGTACCCCAACAAAGTTGCTTACTTCACCTCCTTGTGAAGAATCCTTTCTCTTCTTTCACCCTTTTTTTTTTCAGTTTTTGTTCAAACAACTATGCATAGGAACTTATCTATTTCACGGGGTAGAAGAGGGATCCCTATTTATTGAGAGAAGAAGTGGTTGTTCCTTCAGAGAAGGATGTTTATATACACCTCTAACATACTTGCTAAGTTTTTCCTCCCCTACTTACTCTGCTCGACTAGGTTGACAAGGATTAACTGAAAAGATAAAACTGATTATAGTAGGTGATACTAGTTAAAATCTAGACATCGTGATTTCACTGCGATTTTCTCTAACAAGGAAATTATTTTTCATCAGATTATCATCAACTAAAAGAATTCAAGATTTATGAAAATTGAGGGAATATACAGAAAACCAAGTGTTGATAGTAGCACAACTTCATCTTGGATTTCACCATGCTTGCTTCATAATACAAACATGGTCTCACGTAAAACTAACCTATAAATGAAAAACAAAGAAAATAAGCAGAGTGAAAATAAAATGAACTTAAAGCAAATCAAAGTAAACAATAACGAAAAATAAAAACACTAGTCCTACTCCTAACGTAAGAAAATCATAGGCAAAACTCACGTGAAGTGATACTTATAGTGCGTCCATCGATGCATTGGTTGTCTTACGTGGGCGAGGGAATGCATGTCACAAAATCTATACAAGGAAATAAAAAAATAAAAGAAATAAGACAATGTAAACCAAAACATTCGATGTTTGAATATACTCATAGAAAAGTAAGAGTGAAAAGTGCATCGAAGAAATTATACAGTTGTATCATGGTGTCGTGACACATTGCGAGCCAAAGAGTTACCAACAAAAACTTACGAACAACGAAGGTGAGCGAACATAAAGAAACATGAAAATTTTCATTTTTCCATAGTGTTCACTACGTATGACTCCCCCAATGACTAAGCAATACAATCGTGTAACACAAATGGAGGATGCAAAAATTGAAAAACAAATTGATCTTCAATATGTGTGATAGAGAGATGAGGAGCCTCAAACGATTCAACACTCTTATGATCATAATTGGAACTAACATCATGGCTATGAGAACCTAACATAACTATAAGCTCGAGCTAAAGTTCCTCAATAGCATGAGGAAGTTCCAACTAATCGAAATATAGATCATCAAAGATCAGTGGATTTGAAAATGAAGGAATCAGAATCGTGACCAACTAAATCAATGAAAAGGTCATGAAAACCACAATAAAAAAATTCAATATTACCAATGAAGGCATCCTCATGTCCTGATGAATTGGAGAGAGGGAAAGGTGGAAAATGGAAAATTTGCCCTCTACATTTTCAGAAAGAAAATATGAGAGATTGGGAGGATCAAGAGTAGAAGATTCATCCTCTCCACATCTGGATGAAAAACTGACATCCAACATATTCTGTGAATGATCTCAAGTAGTAACATGATTAGAAACCAGATTTTCACAAGATCCAATAGAAATGATAGAATCATGGAAAATGTCAGGATGACGAGGGAGAGGTGCGGAAGGAAGAAAGTATCCCTTCATTGCATGTTCTTGTTCAACTATGGGATTCCACACATACTCATCGTGAATGATATCGCAAGTTGGTTGCTCAACACTAAATCCATCCAACATCTGATCCTTGTGAATATCAAGAGAAATATTTGAAACAGGTGAATGCAAAAAATCACAACCGAGAGGATTAGAGGGACCAAAGGATGGAGGAAGAGGAGATAACACTTCATCATAGCCATCAAACTCATAGTCTAAACCTGCATTGAAATTTTAAGTATGTGGGGTGGGAGGAGACGACGGTAGATGAGCGGATGAATTCTGAATCTCTCCCATCTCAAATTGTGGAACTGGAGTTTTTTGATGAGAAGGGGAAGAATGGTCACTTGGAGCAGCAACCTTGTCTGTCGCATATTTAGAAGCTCTAACACTGAGGTATGATGGGAGTGGTTCAAAAGATTCCAACTTGTTCATATTTTCTGAAATGTGAACAAGATATTGAAATCTTCTTTAAATAAACCCCAATCAACTTCATATTTTAGAAATTCAAATCACAAATGCATGAAATGATTGTGAACATGATGTAGTAATTCATCATGGGATTTTCACAATTCTAAATTTTCTTGCACAGATGTTTACGATCATAAATTTGAAAAGCGCGAAACAATTTCTAACAAGTAGTTCAAAAGAGTGAAAGGAGACATTGGTTAATGTGTGACACCGTTTACTTATGTGCCCTTCGAACGTGAGAATTAAAAATCTATAACCAACATTCTCATAGTGGATGTTGTGCTCTATGAAAAATTCAAGAAAATGAGAAGTATGCTCAAATAAGGTTGCTTTAGCCTCGCCATAAAATTTAATAGTTGAAAAGTCATCAATGATATTCCCTGACACTTGGAATTTTTCATTTTTTAAAAAACAGATCGGGAGTATGATTTGGGAAGAAGTCATCAAATGAGTGCGGAAATTCAAAACATACTTCAGGGGATCAAATAGTCATCTGGCCCTTGTTCTAGCGCCAAAAATGCTGACGGAGGTGGACCCACCAACATTCAAGAGATCTCATCAATATGAAGTCCTAACTAGACCTCACACTGCTTGGAGTAAGAGTCGCAATAGTGGGGTGTTGATGATCTTCCTTGGTTTGCAAAACACATAGAGTGGTGCACGGTGTCTTTGGTGAGAACAAGTGTGTGACCCTATGGATAGTCAAGTGAAATGCATGAGCAGTTCTAACACATGAAGGGAAAAGGAAGTGTTTTATAAATCTGTAAAAATAATAAAATAAATATAAAACTAAATCCTTTAGTTCTTATGCATTGACTATTAAATAAAGAAAATATTCAAATAATTATTCCTAAAAAATGTGCCCTATTATTAGAAATGTTTACATTAATTTAATTATAAAAAAAAATTAAATACAACTTATTTTTGAAGTTAAAATTTCCAATTAATAACAAAAAGTTACATATGTTATTAGTATTTATTTGTTGTCACTTACTATATGAAAAATTAGATTATGGAAAAAAGAAGAGTCTATCAAGAAAATAATATTTGTGTATCAAGTTATATTGGTTTTTCCTAAAATCTACATAAGAGTTACTTAAATAATGCCTTATAGCCTTAATAGATATGCTACTAAAAAAAATGACAACAAATGGTAGAGCATCAATAGACTAGCTAGAATTGGATGCATTGACCTATATTAGCACATGTTCCATAGGGCTATGGCTATTTTTTCTAGGGTCTAGAGTCATGTTCTCCTCTATTTGCATTAGTTTTTTGTTCATCTCCTTTATTTGTAACACCATGTCATCCAAGAGCAGAATAATTTCATCATTGGTGTTACTCGTGTCAAGAAAGACGTGGATCAGGAGCACCTTCATATGTTAATAAAGGTTGGTTGTGTACATATAATAGTTTAGTTGTTTGCAAGTGTGTTATGCCTCCCAGCCAAGCCTCCACTAGTTACAAAAGTCGAGAATTGGATAGAAAATTATTCTCTCCCACTAAATCATATTCCAGCTCACACAGTTAATCCCTTATGTCCTACCATATTTTTATCCTTGTAAATTTTCTTCAAGGAATCAGCTCGTTGTCAAGCCTAAGAGCCAACTAAAGAGTTGTAACCACCACCTCTTTGGTAATGAGCCCATTGATGCACAATAACAATGAGAAAGGAAATGAGAAGTTATACAAGATAACTAGAGAGAGTCACACAATAGGGAGAGGAGTGTTGGAAAGGGGAATGTACTTGAGGAGATAGTAAACACAAAGACATAACCAAAGAACCACTAGAAAAGTTGCAAGGAAACATCTAGCAGAAATAAAAAACCTTCAGCGATATCACCAAAAAGATTACAATAAGTTACCGTCAGTCTTCCAAAATAATGGACATGAATGCTTCATACTCTAGGAGCAAAATACCATTATGAGTGATAACTCAATTGCAATGAAAAAACAATATCCACACCCTTCCTACCTCAACTCACATCTCAAATCACCAAAAAAATCATATTTATTATAGAAAAATAATATTGTAAATTAATTAAAATCCACATCAAAACATTTACCTTTTATTATAACAAAACAAATGCATATGATTTTAAATATCGTTAGGACAATATTATAAGCCATCATTTAAAAAAAAATTAGTTTATTAGCCATCATGATTTTAAATATCGTTATAAGAATATTAAATTTATTTTATTCACGTGTTATAATCAAATAGATATATTGATATATTAAGTCTATTTATTTGCCTTAATATATATATATATATATATATATATATATATATATATAAATAATAAAAAAGATATTATATAATTATGTGTGTTTATACAACATTGTGCTCGATAAGCAATTATTTTTTCTTTATTAAAACTATCTTAAACGCTATTTTTCTTGAGATAAATAATAATAACTCATTATTCTGTATATATATGTTTATGGTACAGAATAATCGAATCGAAATATTGACATATAAGAAAGTCATATAAAATATTGACATATAAGAAAGTCATATATATATATATATATGACTTTCTTATATGTCAATATTTTATATGACTTTCTTATATGTCAATATTTCGATTCGATTATTCTGTACCATAAAAGTGAATTGATATATACACTCATTAGCCAAGTTTTCCGGACTTTATTCACCCGTTTTATCCTATTATAGTCGATCACATATATTATATTTCAGGCTCTTTGCATTCGTCTTACCGGTGGAAGACCACTTCCACACGGGAGTGCACAGTAAATTCACAAACCAAGTTTCCATAAAACTGTTCGGATTTCCAAGGCTTTCCTCCGCTCTAACGCAAACGTGATACCTCCATTTTACCTTATCCATTTTTCCCAATTAAACTTTCTCGGCTTGAATTGATGCGGTTGAACTGTGAATCACCCCTTTTTTGTGGGCTTCGGTGTCCCTGTCATTTATCAAATTCTATTATTAACTTTCCATTTTTCCAAGTCACTCATCGCATCTTATCCATCGCTTTAAAGACTATCCCTGTCTTCAAGTCATGTGGATAGTCTTTAAAGCGAATTTTCATTTATCAAATTCTATTATTAACTTTCCATTTTTCCAAGTCACTCATCGCATCTTATGTGACTTCCTTGTATCATTTTTTTCCGAGTGAAGACAAACTGATTCAATATGCCCGTTCCTTAGACTCTGTATCTCACCGTCTAGTGTAGAGCGACTTTTGCTTGGAATAGTCCAGCTCCTCAAGTCATGTGGATAGTCTTTAAAGCGAATTTTGCTTGGAATAGTCCAACAACTCGATAAGTTCAACTTTTCTTAATAACTCCTTTCCACAAAGATCCCTTGGTTCCATCTAGTCCGCTATAAATCCATTTCATGAACACCTTTATCTTTAACAAAGTCAAAGTCATCTTTCGTTTTCATTGTAACATTATTTTTCCATAAGGTGCTCCTTATTGACTTACCTTATCCTAAATTAATCGCTCCCTAAACTTATTATTAAGCATTGTTTTTATCAATCATTGAACATATGATTATTAATTGACAGTGAGGGCCACGCAATTAAGGGGAGATTAATGAACCACGATTCTTGCCAACTCTAGAGGAAAGACTTTCCTGTGTAAGTCACGCGGCCCGCGTGATAACACTGCATTGTCCATTCTTGTTAGGGTTTTTCCACAAGTCCGTGGCAGGACTATCCACAGAGTTCGAATAGCTCATTTTAATGCCCATAAGTAAACCCAATTCTCTGTCTGCTAAAGACTTTCTCATTCAAAACCCGCGTGAATTGTAATTTAATAAACTTTTATTATTAATATGCTGAAGATAATTTTTTTCGTTGGGCTTTCTTCACACCAATCAATTAATTTTTTGTCCGTCTCTTTTCGGTCGATACGTGCATTTATCTTTAGCTATCAATTTTTTGTGGTTGTCTTTTGGTCAATACGTGCATTTAGCTTTTTCTGTGATTGTTCTTTCAATTTTTCCAGCTGACCCACGGCATTTCTTATCACTACTGTGTATTGATAGCTAATAATCAAATTTGAATAAATTGTGATATTTACGTCTAAACTCAACTCCACGCCATCCTTTTCTATTCTTATCTTTTAGCGTTGCCCACCCATTCACGGCATGTGTCATTACGTACCAACATATGGGTTGTCAACATATCAAAATTCAAGCGTAGTTACCCAATTCGACCGTATCGATACAATAAATTCGAAAATACGTCAAAATGGTAGATTCGGTCGAATTTCTCATCAAATTCGAATTTGTGATTCGATTAGCTTGTTGTTTTTTTAATAATCACATAAGATCCAGAAAATGGAGGTATTTTACCACTAATCTTGGTCTTCTTGCATCTATTCCTCTCTTTTCTCAACGGCTCTAAATATGTATTTATCCCACTTCTTGTACTGAAGAACTGGGCATTCTATCATGGTTTTCTTTAATGTGAAGATGCAAATGTTCGTTTGATGTAATCTTAATAAATACATAAGTCTTCCTCTTCTGCGATGTTAGTAATGATTTTGATTTTCTATTTCTTTTAACCACACATACACGAGTATCAAAGATGTGGTCCATTTACCATCATAGAATTGCCCTTTCATCATAGTACTGCTTTGAAAACAATTACAAAGTAGATACTTCATTCGGGAATGCTTTTATTATCATAGGTTTTTTTAAAAGCAGATGAAATATATGATAGATATATGGGAAGTTTATAAATAAAAATTTGATATATAATTAATTATATGAGAATATTAAAAAGAGTGATGAATCTTAATAATATAATGAAAAAATTTCACGTAATGGAAATGTTTTAATCAAATATTTGATATGGAATTCTAACTGAGTAACCATGCAACATAATGCTAATTTTTGTCTCAACCAGGTGTCATGGCTCTTGGTTTTGGGAAGACTTCATTGCTTTTTTGCAATTTAATACTAGAAATATGTAATTCACTCAATTCTTTATTATATATATAATAATAATAAAAATATGTTAAGTTATTTTTAATAAAAACATTATAAGATATTAATAATTCTAACTTTTTTTTGTGTTAGTTTGATTCATTTATGATATTGTAACTTAATATAGATAAAATTTGGTAAAAATATTTTACATGTTTTTAATCATAAATGAAATATTTACATATCCATATGAAATGACACAATTTTATATAGAATTTATAAAAACTAATCTATTGAAAGCAAAAAAAAAATCTTATATTTTAACTTTTGTATATGACTAAATTGTATAATTCTTATGCTATTAAAAAAAAATTTCAATACATCACTCAACTAAGTTATTTGAATATCTATATTAATTAATTTATTTCAATATCAATTTCACCTATACTACAAAGTAAAATGAAAAGTTATTTTAATATTATGGATTTTTTTTATGGAAAAATTGTATATCTTAATTGAAGCTCCACCCATCATGAGAACATATAATTCTTATAGTATGAAAAAATTATATATTTTTTTTACTTCTTAAACCACATTTACTAGGAGCATATGAAAAACATTTACAACCACATCCACCCACCACATATTATATTTATTGTTATTATCCACCCACCACATATTATATTTATTGTTATAATCCCAACGAATTATTAATATTATAAATCCAAAGAACTAATAAACCCAAGGGTTTAATATTATAATCCCAAAGAATTAGTGAACCCAAGGGATAAATATTAGAAACCTAATAGATCAAAAAGCCCAAAGGATCAATATTAAAAACCCAAGATATTAATAAAACCTACTAATTAAGATTTTAAACTCCAAACATTGATAAACTCACATGATTATTATTATTATAAACCCAAGCGATCAATAAACCTTTGGTATTTTTAATATTATAAACCCAACAAATTAATAAACTTACGAGATAAACATTATAAACCTAACGGGTTAATTTAAACCTTGAGGCTAATATTTAACCCTTAATATGGCCTAATAAACCCAACCGAACATTAATATTAAAGGTCCAAGGGATTAATATTACCAACCCAATGAAAGAAAACGAGGGATTGATTTTCAACCCTAAGACTAATATTTAGCCCTTAATATTGAGGTTTAATAAACCTAAGAGATTATTAATATTATAAACCCAAAGGATTATTAATATTATAAACACAAGGTATTAATAAACACAAGGGATTATTAATATTATAAACTCAAGGTATTAATATTATAAACCCAAGAAATTAATAAACCACATGAATCAATAAACCCAACAAACTAATATTGAAAACTCAAACTATTAATAAACCCTAGAAATTAATATTTTAAATTCAAGAGATTAAATGATAAACCAATAGAAATATTAATATTATAAGCTTAATGGAACAAATAAATCCAAGTGTTTAATATTATACACCCAAGGAATTACTAACCCAAGGGAAAAATATTATAAACCTAAGGGATAAATAAATGCAAGTGATCAATATTAAAAACATAAAAGATTAATAAAGCCTAGAAATTGATATTTTTAACCCAAAAAATTTATAAACCAACATTAATATTAATATTATAAACCCAACAAATTAACAAGCCAAAAGAATAAACATTATAAAATTAATATATTAATATTAAACCATGAAATTAATATTTAACACTTAAAATTGAAATTTAATAAATCCAAGAAATTATTAATATCACTAACCCAAAAAATTAATATTATAAATTAAAGAAATTAATATTATTGATTTTTCCAACTAATTCATGACATTTATTAATTCACCACATTTCTTATCACTAGTGAGTATTGATAGCTAATAACTAAATTTGAATAAATTGTGATATTAAAGGGCTATCTTTACGTCTAAACTCAATTCCCCGCCATCTTTTTCTATTGTTATTTTTTTGTGTTGCCCACCTATTCACTACTTATCCAACACCACTGCATGTGTCATTACTTATCCAACACCACCGCCCAAAGATGATCGGGTGGTTATCTGCGTAGTTACCCAATTCGACTGTGTCGATACAATAAATTCGAAAATACGTCAATATGGTAGATTCGGTTGAATTTCTCATCAAATTCGAATTTTTGATTCAATTAGTTCGTTGTTTTTTTTAAATCGCATAAAATCCAGCAAATGGAGGTATTTTACCAGTAATATCTATCGGTCTTATCGCATCTATTCTTCTCTTTTCCCAACTGTTCTAAATATGTATATCTCCGACTTCGCGTACGTAAGAACTCAGGATTCTATATTTTTAATATGAAGATGCAAATGTTCGTTTGATGTAGTCTTAATAAATATATAGATCTTTCTCTTTTTGCTATGTTAACAAGGCTACAAAGTAGCTACTATCTGCCGCTTACGTAGACATAGAAATCTTAGAGATGTTGCAATGTGAATTTATATAATTGTACTAATTTATAAAATAAAATAAAATTAAATATATCAATTAAAAAAATATAATTTGTTGTTGGTTTTTTATATTTTGGTTTTTAAAATTAAATTTAACTTTTAAATAGACATTTCTAATATTTCTAACTTACAATAATAGCGATGAGTATAAATTCTAAAAAATAAATTTATTTAATATAAATTGTAATATTAATTAATTAAAACATAATAACAATATGACAATTAATTAGAATATAATAATGGTAAGATTATTAACTATAATTAGAATATAAAAGTACTTAAAAGATAACAATTTTAAAAATCATTGAACACAATTCTCACATAATACTATTTATTAAATAAGTGTAAAATAATTTATTAAATAAATTAGAAACACTAAAATTAATAAAAATATATGTATTAATATAAGTATTTTATATTGTCCAGTACTTATAAGTTTAAAACAAAAATGATGGAAAGCAGTATATATAATATTAAAGTCCAAAATAAAACTGGTATTAAAGTCCAAAATAAAACTGATAAGGGACACTATCGTAAATGAAACTGACAAGGAACAGTGTATGCTATGAAAGACGTTAAACAAAATAATCCGAAGCTGAAAGATGAGGTAAATAAGTTGAAAATCTAAGAGTTTATCTCATTGTAGATCTCACAATAAACCCTAATGAATTCCATTAGAAAATTGTTCTTAATAGTTATGTGGGGTAGATAAATAATTAAAAAAAACAAATTGTAAAGAAAGAAATTTATGTGCAAGAAGGGATCACCTGAGCTAAAATATGTTGAATTTGTACAAAGAACTAGATTATTAGAAAAGAATATAGTTAAAAACTGGAAAAACATTATTGCACCATATGTCATCTTAACAGATTTAAACAACTCTGAAATTGAATTACAAACTCAAGGAGAGTTCAAATTAAGATAATTTAATACGAGACATGGCTAATAATCTCATGGATGTCACAGTTAAACTAAGACAAAATATTAGGGGTATTGAACAAGCTGAAAAGAAAATAACTATGTCAAAACTATTTATAATTACTGTAAATAAATTAGAAGTATTCTGATGCTAGCAATTATGTCAAAATTATTAAAACAGTTCTAAATGAATTAGACATTTTCTATATTGAACACATGGTAGCATTTGGTTTCAAGCAAATTTTGGGGTAAAAAATAAACATATTATTATGGCACAAGATTTTTTAGGTATCAATTAAATCAGAATTTGGAAAATATAAATTCTTGCTATTGGCATTATAAATGCATTCAATAGATCTATAAACAGGTCTATAATATTTATATATTTAATGTCAAATTGTAAAGACAGATTTTGTTTGTTAAAGATATATGGACTAAGTTTCAAAATACATATAATAAGTCTGAAAGTTTTTGTAAACACCTAGAGGAAAGATAATAAATATAACTAGTAATTTTTGTTTCTAATATTTCTTTGGAAAAAACTTGGGTGTCATATGTGTATTTGTATGCTTTCTTGTTCCGGCAAAATTTTGCAAACATGCTGGACTTTGAGTGAGGAGGATCCAATTAGCAAAATCTGGTACAAAAATTGAGAACAACATTGGAGTGATTATTGGACTACAATGTGTTCTTGTTGTAGCTAATGCGTCTTGGCATTTTGGATAATATATTTTAAAATGCATTTATCTGATGTTTACTTGAAAAATGAAGGGTAATTAGAAGAGGCTTTGGTAGGGCTTGCATTGCTGTTAACAGATTGGATCTCGTTGTCTTCACTGATTGTAAATGTACCATATATTTTGAAATCTCGTAGCATATACATGGCTGCTTGTTTCTTTTGAACATAATCTTGAAACGACATTTGTGCCAAGCTGGGAAGTAACTGTTTCAAGAGAAATTTGTTTCTAATGCAACACTGGAAGCTGGTTTTGTTAGACCTTTCTATTGCACTTAAGGCTGTTAATTGTTGTCTCGTCTAACACTGTACATGCTAGTATTGGCGAATTGCATCCAAGACAAACAGGTTCAAATGGTGTAGAGTAAATGCTTGCAGTTGTCAATGTTCCTTTTATCTGTTCATAGAGGAGGATAAAAAAATATTATTAAATCATTTTTTTAAATATAAAATTTAAACAATTTTACAATAATAATTTAATAAAACATTATAAAATCAAATTTTAAAGAAATCAATTATAAAAAACAAAAAAACAATTTAAAAATGGAAACAAATTTTAATATATATAACTTAATTGGTGACTCCCATGCATCGTACTTAATGAAAAATGGTAAAATATTTTTTATTCAAATAGCTTTTTCCTTATCTCTATCCACATGCACTGATTAAAACAAGTAGTATATGTTTAAATGGAAAGAAATGGAAAAACAATTGCATATGGAAAATTAGGGGTATTGTTTCATGTGTACTTACAGAGAATATTGGAGGGCTCAATTTTCCAAGCTCTTCTGCTGCTTCTGCATTCAATTTTTTGATGAATGTAGATTGCGTTGTTCGAAGTGTTCTCTCCTTTACTTCTTTCCTGTTTGTTATGTTTTTGAATAACATAAATGGAAAATGCCCCTTTTGCAATTCTTGTTCAAGTTCATTGTAGAGCGGTGCAAATGTTTCAAATAGCTGCAACTACAATAGAAGAAAAAAAACTATTTTTTTTTTTCAAAGAGAATTGAAATGTAGGATGGAACTAGCAATATGAAAAAAATGCAAAGGAATTTACGTTACCGTTGCTCTATTTTCATCAAAATTTCCATCTTTAATTTGCAATGTATATTGCAAGCCAATTTTTCGTGCAACTGTGACAATTGCAGCAATTGTTCCAATTGGATATGTTTCTATGTTTTCTGTAAGGTGTTTTATTATTGTATTTGGAAAGAATTTGTAATCTTTGCAAATTGGTGGTATGTTCTGTACGGTACTTGATTGAGTTAGCAGCAGAATCCAGTCACAATCACCGCGGTTATAATTTGTTTTGGGAAGGATTTAAAATTTGTAATTGATATTTCTTTTCCCGGTGATATTTTTTCTTCATGTTCTTGAATGAGCTCAGTTGGTATGAACAATGTGATTATCATGATTCCTTCAACATCTGTCAAATCTGCATGTAGTATTTGTCGTGCTTTGTGGACTTTATCAAGATATGTGCTATAAATGACCATAACATCTCCATTGAACATTTTTATAGTCTTGCGGATGTTTAGTTCTTCAATTGTAATTGGGAGTAAAGATGATGCATTTGATATGTGTATAGATGATGTTGATGTGGCAAAAGACACATTTATAAGTAAAATATGACGTTGATTAATATAAATTTCATGTCAATGGGAGCTGTAAAAATTCCTTTCAAATTTACTTACTTGTTTGATTCAGTTGGAGGCGATGTTTGTTGTTGTTTCTTTACTGTAGCTTGATCTTCAGAGCTGCAAGAATTTGAATATGCAACATGATTGAACGATGAGCTTCAAGAAATTTGAATTACTAAGAAAGTATAGCACTATAGAAATATGTAAATCCATGTGATACAGATGCAGAAATTTCAGAAATTTAGAGGATGCTATAAAACTATAAAAATTCAAGCTAGGAATTATTGGTCGTAGTGACCATTCTCATGGATTCAAATTCATCCCCTCTATTTCAGTTTTTTGTAATTCGCAGCCAATACTGTCAACATTGTCTGTGCCAGGTATGGAACAGATAGCATTGTCTTGCAGTTCAAGAGGCGATGTTGGTGTGCAGAATGTCTCAATGTCTCTGGCTTCAGCTTTTTATTTGGGAAGGAGCCCTTCAAAGGTAGCACAAGTCCGTTGTTTGCAGTGGACGAGGGTTTTAGGGTTTAAGGGTGTTAGGGTTTATTGTCAAACAGGGCTTGGAAGAGGAGTTGGCATTCACTGTTGCAAACCAATTGCTAGATCCTCTGATTCTCGGGAAAAAAACAGGGTTGTAGGTAGGCGCTTTAGACCAGGACTATTTACTTTGGCTTAATTACTCTTTACTTACATGCATCCCCAGCGTCAAGTGGATCTGATCCCATAATCTGGCCAATGAACCGGGATGTTTCTTTCCTAATGACAATAGAATCAAAAGATGGTCACAGATACCAAGCCAAGAAAGATTCGCTATCCAGTGATCCGAGCACGTTGTCAATGGAATCGAAAGCGCACGTACCATTCCTTCCCACTGAGCTTTTATTTTCCAATGCATTGTTTTTTCATATTTATATTTTACTTTTTGCATATAAATATTTTTTAATATAAACATGTTTTCTTATGGACAAAAAAAAAATCCAAATTAGATTTATTTAATTAAAACAAGCATAGGACAGGAAAATTGACACAACCTACCCGTGTCTAAAAAAAGTCAATAGTAGTTGCTAGAAAGACAAGATAATCCTGTAGAATTCTGAATAGTGTTTGAAATTATGTGAGTTTAAAATAAATAGTCTCTGACATGGATCAAAGAAAATCCTAGTTAACAGTATTTAATGGGTAATGGGCACTACTACAAAAATGGGATGGGAAAGAATACAGTGGAGCAATTTTTTTTAAGCATGGGTTCAAACTTTGCTATATGAAATAATGTTACATTAGTGGTGAAAATACGAGAAAGACATAATCAATAAAAAAATTTCATTCATCCAAGGCATTTCCCCAACTGCTTAATCAAATTTCATCATTCTTAGTTCAACAACCATCTTTGATTTTCCCAATGTGTACATTGAATCAGGTACAACTTCTCGATATTCAGGTGCAAGAAAATGGCAACCATGAATAAAAGCAAAGCCAAAGCCAATATTCAGGTGAATGGATACAGGTACCATGAGGAAACCAAAGGCACCCTTAAGCAAGTTTCAAAAATATATTGATGTTGTCAAGGTTGTTAAATCTTTCTGATTAACTAGCAAACTTCAAAAAGAAACATATCAAATACTCTGTTTCCTCTTTGAAGGACTTACAATCCATTTTAGCTTCATGACATGACACTTTTGTGTAAACCAAACACCAATAGCTGTTGCAATAGATTCATAGAAAGAATCAAACAGTTAAACATAGAGATATGTATATACATATGCATTAAAGAGTAAGTGAGTCAGACATAATAAACAAACCTGGATGTCTTTGCTTGTTTTTGTGAAATGTCTTTGCTTTTTTGACTCATTGTATAAAGCAATAAAACTCTGCAAGACATATGATTTGAAGTCAAAATGATAGAATTGTTATGTAAAAAGAAGCAATTCTATGTGTTAAAATAAGTAAATGTTTTTTACTAAAAAGAAGTAAATGTTTTTTACTAATATCTATTGATTTTTAAAGGCTAACAAGCAGAGATCAGATCCTAAATTCTTACAAGAATTGAGTTTCGAAAACATGAAATGCATCTAGCAGACCATAGTTACTGAACTCAGGTGTGTGAAAAACTAAGTGCGGAAAATATGCAAGAGTTGACCTTGGACCAGAAACTTGATGAGTTAAACTCAAGTTGGGAGATTTGACTAGCTGGCAATTAAATCAGTTCAATTGGTGCTCTGGTCACTGAGCTAGGTTTTACCGATGAGTCCAAAAGCTATGTTTCAAGCTTGTCAAATCCATCATGCTTTATGTCTTAGCAGTTTGTCAACTTCATCAGTCTTATGAGCACTGAAACTAATATATCAGTAAAAACCAATACTGAATAACGAGGATACATTGTTCTACGTTTTCTCATAACATATAAATCAGATGAAAATTCAAATTCAAAAGCGATATGAAAATACAATAAGGATTTTATATACAATAATCGAGAATGGAAGAAGAAATGCGAATGAGCAATACAAGCCATAGCATCTCACCCGGATTTTCTGTTAATCTTGGAATGCTGATCGGTAAAGTCAACAAAAACATTGCCTTTGTGTTTCTTTCTCTTGACATAAATCTCAAGATAGTAAAGAAACTCCGGGACAAGAGCAGTGCAATTTCCCTGTATTGCTCCAACATTATAGCCATGTTGTGCTTCACCATTATACTGGGCAGAGAGTTGACAGGAGAGATCCAGAGAGGAGGTAGCTGCCAAATATCTTAAAATATACTATTTTATATTTAGTACTTGAGATATGGAAACTACTTGTAATGCAACAACTTCTGCAATTGCCACTTAGATTTCCCAAATGGAGAGTGCCAGCTTCAGATACTCTTGTGCTAATCCTGTATCTATGATACAATATGGTGATGGTGTAGCACATGTTACTGGTATACCTCTTCATTATGGCTTCTATCATTTCGATTGACTTTCTGTTTGTAACCATATTTTTTGCCTTGGTGACACATCAGGTGATGTCCAGAGAGTAAAAATCAATGGAGACGAGGATTGAGTTTAAAGCTACCAAAGAAATTTGGGTTGGCCATTAGAGCCATTTTGGTATAAAACAATCCATAGATTTTGATAGGTAGTGGATTAGTAGCTAATATTTTGTACAGTTGATTTCCAATTTTCACTATGTTTCTGTTGCATTTCTGACTTCGATGATGAGACAGATAGTATCATGGTCGGTCCAATATGCATCTAATCTAAAAGTTTAATAGCTAGAAGTTATGTTTGACCATATGTGATCAATGATTGATATTTGTTGATTGTTATTTGTGTCTAAAAGAAAATGAAGGTTGTAATTGTACATATATGATCTTAGTTTGTTTGTTCTATTGTTGTTTTCAAGCATATTGATGTTGAAATCGCCGACAATGGCTATAGTTTGATTTGAATGTGTATTGCGTAATGCTTTTGAAATAATATGCAATGTATCATTCAATGTTGCATATGGTGCAACATAGACATTGAGAATTATAATATCCATGCCATGAATAATCATATTTGCTAGTGTAGCTTCGACATTTCTCTCTTCAAAGTGAATATGTTTCAAAATATTTATATGTTTTTTAATACAAATTAGCAAACCATGTTTACTATAATATGGTATGCAACTGAATTCTTCGAGTCTTTTTAGTCGCATTGGTTGTGTCAAATGTGTTTATTGTAAACATAGGATGTCAGATTGCATTAGATCGTAGTCATTTAACAAATCATCAATATGTATTTGTATACTGCGAGTGTTTAGAGAAAGAATTGAAATGTATGCTTTTGTTTCTAATAATGAAAAATTGTAGTCCAGTTGCCATTTTGCATTTTTCTGTCAACGTTCCATTTCAAGAGAAATTTTGTGTTTAATTCGGAAGTTTTCATTCTTAAGTGGGCTAAGAAAATATAGCGATTCTATGTTTCTTACATGAGAAAGAGTTGTATATACTAATCCATGGCGCCGTATTCCTAAAGGATCAAATGTGAGATTGTCTAGTGTTAAGCCTTGTGATCTGTTTATTGTACATGCACATGCTAGTAGGACTGGGAATTGTTTTCTAATTTTCAATTTTCCTATTTTTTCTAATACAGAAATTGGCTTTGTTGTCCACAATATGGGAGTCCAATCTTTACATATTTGTTGGCTATATAGAAAAACAAATCTATGTGCTTGTCGACGACCAATACATTCATCATAGAATTTGATCCATATTACATCAAAGTTGTCTAATTTTACATATGCTTTAATGATACCATCTACACCATTGACAAGATCGTCTTGTGAGTCATAGTTTCCTGCATATATTTCAACTAGCATGTTAAATTTTAGGACAATTTGTGAAGGAAATGTTGCTATGTGTGCATGAGATGGTATGTTTCCATGGTTTTATTCTTCGTAGTCAATTGCATCAATTACAATTTCGTCACCAGGAACAACAGACAACATTTTTTTGTTGTGCAATGCTAAATCTCTATTCTGGAAAAATAGATAGGGGAAAGTACGATCATTAGGAGCATTTTGAATAAAATTTTGATTTAGGTAATTCAAATCATCTTTTGTTTGATTATTTGTATGTATCATATTCAAAATGGAAATGAATATTTTATTTGTTTAACGCATTGCAATGTGCACTTCATAGTACTTTACATGTTCTTGCCAAAGGTCATATGTTATTTGTTGCTTTCTTATTGTAGGTTGTTCAAATATTAGTGAATCTTGTATAGGTTGTGCTTGGTATAGGTCACCACAAAATATGATGTTAATGTTTCCAAAGTATTTTGTTTGGATATGCTTAATGTTTCTTAGTCGATCATCAATCTGATATAGAAAGCAACCTCCAATCAAAGGTACTTCATTAATCAGAACTACTTTTAATTCTTCATATAGTTTTCTTAAGTTGTCCAATACGTCATTGCTAAGTGGAGTAAAACTAGATTTGTTGAATGGCATTAGCAATGAAGAATGAATTGTTAGTCCACCTTCATTATATGTAGATTTACCCGTGTATGCTAATATCAATCCCTTTGGTTTCAAAGGATCTGTATTGTAATGTTCATTGTAAATACATATGAGCATTTGAAATATTGCTTTTGTTGTGAATGTTTTTCCAGTGCCGGCTCCTCCAGTCAAAAATAAGTAGAGTGGTTTGTCTATCTTCTTTCATTTTTTGATTGTAATGTCTTTGAGAATTGCTTGTTGTTCTCTATTTAGCATTCTCCTAATCTTGTAGTATTATTCATTGCTAAGCATAAATGGATGTTTTGTGAATTGAAAAATAATGTTAAGATGTCTTTTTTTGCGATGGCACTGGGGAAATTGAAAATCGTTAGCCAAGTCATATTTCTCAGTAGGATCATTGGATATTTGAGGTTTTTTTAATGTGTTATTAGAAGTTGCAATGGTGTTAACAATTTCTTGGATTTCTTCTTCCAAATCACCCCATTTCTTTTTCACGTTGTATGTGAACTTGTTTTCATTGTTTTTTATTGTTTTCTTGTGCAATCTACATGCACTTTTCCATGTCGGAAAATCTTGCTTTAGTGTATCTTCAGTGTTTTCGAATGGAACATATAGAAAAAGTTTATCTCTGTAATAGTTTTCATAGTCAATGTGTTTTTTTGTATTTGATTAATCGAATTGCTTTTTCTTTTTTCCTTTTTGATATTGGCATTCCATCTTTGCTATACTTTGATACAAATTCAGCTAAACATATGTGCTTAATAGCATTAGGCCTATTGATATAGTAATAAATTATAGAACTTCACATAACATCTTCAGAGTTGTCTGGAATTTGTTTAAGAAGAATGGTTGGTTTAAGTATAAATGTTCGTTCATCTGTTGGTGCTGTGTTTATGAAGCTGCATTCTCTTGAACTATGATGCAATGGCAGGGAGAGAGCTATGTGGACTACTTGTTGAGCTGAAATTTGTTGAATATTAAGCAAAGAATTCCCTAGGGATCGTATCATTTGTATAGCATCAATTTTGCTCTTTTCATGTTCTTGTCATATCATTTTGAATGCATTTGTCATAGATCTGTCAACTTTGGTCATATATGAACTGCAATATGAAGCTGCAGCATATGCATTTAGAACATATTAAGCATCTGTATTTTCATTCCTTAGGTGTGGCATATTGAATGCAAAGCTATTATTCCATATTTCTGATGGTTTTCGTTGAAAGAAAACCATTGGCTATGTCAATGTACTTTGTATTAATTTGATGTAATAAGTTTCTATTAAGTGCAATTCATCTAAGAAATTTTCATGGCTAATTGATTTGTTATAGTGTTTTTGTTCTAAGGTGCTTTGCAATCGGAAATTTTTTTCATTTATTGATTCATCTAGCAAAGTAATTGGTTCAAGAATCCTTGTTCTTTTCATTGGTGGCATTGGGAATTTGTACCTACAGTGTGATGCTTTTCTTTTTTTACAGCTTTTGGTATGATGATGTTGATGTATCTTTGCAAATTCTGGATCAAGATGATCTATGTTACAATTTATATAGTTGTCCAAGAAGTTTTCAATTTCTAAGTTACTATTGATTCCATATACTGGAGCATTTTATATCCATAAAAGACCATGTTCATGTGCGCTATCTCTATTTTGGAACTCAGTTACAAAGTAGTAGTCTAATATTTTTCCAAAAAATGTATTATCTTGACAGATCAATTGTTTCATTGCATCTGTTTTATGACTATAGTAATGTGTACATGTTACTGGGTCCTTTCTGACAATATAATCAATGCTATATTCCTCAATTGTTTCAATATGTTTTTTTGTTTCTATTGCTATGTAATTCAGTAAGACTTTCTACTAGTGGAGTCCAACGATGCTCTGCACTTGTAAATTTAACAAAGAAAGTTGGACGACCTAATTGTTGTATCATTGCAAATATATGTTTTTGCATTTGTTGTAAGTAGCCAGGAGAAATTCTTATGTGTTTGAAGTCTATGTATCCAATGTGACTTTTCAGTATTTTTTCTAATTTTGGCTTGTACTTAACATCTTTTGCTAACAACTTTCTTCCTTGTAGTTTCCCTTTCCTTATTCGTATTGAAATGCATGACATGACTTTTTCAATGATTATTTGCATTGTCTTGAAGTACAGATTTGTGATGTGATAGGAAAATTCACCACTGTAATGCATTAGTTCCCACTCTACTATTTCTTGGTAGCAAAATCTTTGTACTATATTATTTTCACGTGCATCTCCAAAGAATAGTGTTGGGAAACTCATTTCTTTGGAATGTTTGTCTTTGAATATTCCAAGTGGTCGTTGCCCCTCAGCTAGTGCTATTTCAATGATCTTGTCTTGAAAATCATGAATGCATTGTGAACCTGTCAATCCATGTACCAAGGTTTCAGTTGGTATTTCTCTTGTCGAACTGCTATTTGTTTCACTTTCACTATCGATGTTCTCATCATCAGATGTATTATCTTCACTATTCAATTTGAGCACATGATTCCAATTGCTATTAATGGAAATGTTTTCAGTTTTATATAAATTCTGAGAACATAGTTCTTTAAGTGTTGTCATGACAATATGCACATGGAATTTTCCTGTTTGATATGCATTCTTGTATTCTAATCGTCATTTTCATGCAATAGAAATTGTCATCGTATTGTTCATGAATTGTGGCAATGCTTTTTGGAAAATGTCCATGTGGACAGGTACATTGATTATTAAACCTGTGCAGCCCATTTGCGATCGCTTGTAGCCACATTGTCTTACTTGTGCAAAAGGAATTCTTAATGTGACAAGTCTTTCTTCAAGCTCTGAAAGTGTTGTTACAATTTGCAATGGCTTATTACGTCTTATTTGTTCAGGTGTTGCAAAGCGAGGTAACTTTGCATTGTCAAGTGCTGTTTTGCAAGATCTACAGATGATATTTAGATGCAATGTGCTCTCTTTTCCAGAAATGTTTATGTACATTTCTTCTAATTCAGTTCCAATGCTTGAGATGTTCTTTCGAAATTGCAACTTGCTACATATTGGACATTTGGTTTTGGGCGTGTCTTCAATTTGTTTTTTGTAAATTTTTATGGGTGTACTCTTTTGCAACAAACAATTTATATTCTTTTTTCTATTTCTATTTTCTCCAATTTTTTCTATGCTATTTGTACGTATCATTTGTTTCAGTTTGTGGAAGCTTATTCTATTTTTGGTGTTTTCATGCATTTTTACTATTCTATGTTGTGGATTGGATTGATTTGTATTTGATTTAATAGTAGTGGTTCATAATAAATGTGTGATGTACTTGTTTTGAATGATAATATGTTATATGTTCGGTTGCAGTTTGTTTTCGATGGGTGGTAATTGACAATGGTTTTAGTGGTAAATGGCCATATTTGTATGTTTACATTGAATATGATTGATGTCCATTGGAAGAAAAATGATGTTCCCTCAACTGCTACTTTTTCATATGGCATTGCCATATTAATTAGGTATTGTTGCCAGCCTGCAACCATTGTTTGACTTTGTATAGTTTCATTTTTTAAGTCTTTTTCTAGACAATGTAATGTGTTTTCATCCCTACCCATCAATGCATTGCAGAAAGATTGGACAACATAGAGTCTCAAAGACTGATCATCAAATTCAGGTGCTATCAAATGACAAATTGCACTGAACATGCTATTGGATATTTTGACATAGTTGTTTTTGCTATGTACAATCCATGAATTTGCATTTCATCAACAATGGATTCATAATGGTTTTCAAGATATTTTCAAAGAGGCGATAAGTAATAATTTTGGACAAATTTGCATCTAGGCAATCTTTTGTGTAATAGAGGTTCAAAATGTCCAGTGATAGGATCTGTATCATGAAACAAAATGTTTAGTGGAATTGTATCTAGATGATGATGGAAGAACAAATACCTTGTTTTCATTGTTAATGACCAGACTACAATCGGTATGTTCAACCAATTTGAAAGCCATCGTATGCAAAATGTGTCTCCCCATAGGCCTCTTTCAGATTGGGAATTGCTATTACTAGCATAAAATCGCATTTTATGAAGGTATGTGTCAACATCGTGAATTCCATGAAGCTGGCATAGCATGAGAGGATCTAGTTCATATTGGTATGATTCTTTTGCTTCTGTGTCATTGCGTTGTAGAAAATTGAAAAAATGGTCTATTATTCCATTTCGCATTTCGATGGACGAGTAACGAAAGTGCAGAAGCACTTCAAATGCATTGAACAAACAATCTCCAGCAGTATATGCAAATCATTGTAGTCTGAAGGGACTATGGTGCATTAAGACGATATCAATGTTAGCAGCTATGCATTTTTTTTTGTTGAATCGTACTTTTCAACATCTAAGGTTTCAACCATATTTTGTATGTATTTATTGTTCAGATTCGTATTGTGATTTGTTTAGTAAGCGCTATGTATATTAGATTCTTTTTTCTCAAAGATGAGAGAGTGCTCAACTAATTTTTTTGCTTTATTGAAGATATGTCTGTGACAATGTTTACTAGCATAGAAGAGTAATTGCAGGTTGATATTGTATGTTTCTTTTGAAACAGTAAAATAAGGGAAGCAAAGTTGCAAGTAACTAGCTCCTATCTTGCACCTCTCTGTATTTTAGAAGTATCACTGCAAAACAAATAACACGCCACATTGAAATTTACATTGAATGTGTTTTGATTAGTAAAATGTACTACATTCTATTAAGTAGCATAAAATATGGAAATTTTCTATACATATGTGATTTTACAATCTGGCTATGTAAATTGTGCCTCTATAATCTATTATATAATAATATTAATCCTGCTAGTTCTGAATAACACACTTGTAATTACTTCAGCTTAACTTATTAATAATGCATCTCTAAACACCTTATAATACGAGTTCCTTGAATATGTATCTACACTCACATATGAACCATGGCATAATATCATCTGCAAGGCAGCAACATGTTTCACACAAAAAGTTTCGATTTAGGGAATTGTTTTTTTTTAGAACATGAAATATCAATTGTTTCATGTGTAGGATGACAATAACTTTAAGCCACTGATCGAATGTAGTACTGAACATAAATATGAGAATCAACTTCATTATAACAAAGCGTTCATGACTTATGCAAGTTGCAAGTTTTCTGTAGCAAAGCATGTAATTGCAAATCATTGTGTTAAGCAATGTGTGAGATAGTTGAATATAATAGGTACTAATTTTAGCACTATATTTTGAAAACTTGCTGCTTACACCACTTTTCGCGATAAGAAAAAATATTCATTTGAATGACAAATAAATGTGTTCTATGTGTTCTATGTCAATGTATATATTTCACTCAATGCAGCAAGTGGCACCTAGGTTTGCTAGAACATCAAGAAAAAAACAACAATTCAACTATCCAAAGAAATCAACTAGCTGAAGAGTAAAAGCAATACTAGAAGTGGAATTATAGAAACCAATCGCTCTAGGTAAAATAGCTAAAATTTTAAAAAACAAGACATTTTATTTCCTATTGTGTTATTTGTCATTTTTTCTTTTTAATTGCAATTTAGAATTACTTGAAGAGGGGTTACTTCGCCAAAATTTTCTTTTTTGAGTTGGAAAAGTGAATTATTTATTAAAATCTGTCCCTCGTTATTCGAGAAAGTCTAAAAATCAAATTTGAAAAGTGCTGGAAACGAAGGAAATGGAGCTTAGAGAGGAAGAGGGGATCAATGTTATAACCTAAGTCAAAGTCATTGGAAAACACAAGGGATTTATGAGGTCCAAATTTTTCAGATCTTGTATAACATGCTTTTGACTTCAAAATTGCATTTCGTTTTCATTGAAATGTGTTAGACAGCCATGTCAAATTTGAACTAATTAATTTTAACATAGTTAAATTGAAATAAAAAATAGTAAAATATAAAGATTTTAAATTTTAAAATATTATATAGTTAGATTAATTTTAAATCATAATGGATTCTATTATTAAATCTTGTAAAATAATATTTTCTGCATTTAATTATTTGTTATTGGTTTTGATATTGTATTATTAAACTTTTAATTTTAAGATAGCTAAATGGAAATACAAACAATAAAATATAAACATTTTAAATTTAAAAATATTATATAACTAGATTAATTCTAAATTATAATTGATTGTATTATTAAATTTTGTAAAATAACATAATTTGCATTTAATTATTTGTTATAAATTTTGATATATTTATATTTATCTAATTACATAAGTTTATTTAATATAAATATAAAGAATATAATTTATAATATTAATCATAGATATAAAAAAATTCAATTATATAGAAATTTGTTGTTTAATAATTTGTATAAATATTAATAATTTGAATTATATAAATATTATTAATTATTATTCTTTCAAAAGTGTAAGAAAATATTATGTGATGAAGTATGAAATGAGGAGAGGTGAAAATTAGCTAATTCAGTTAAATCTTGTAAAATAATATTTTTTGCATTTAGTTATTTGTTATTGATTTTGATATTGTATTATTAAACTTCTTAAAATTTTAAGATAGTTAAATGGAAATAAAAACAATGAAATATAAAGATTTTAAAATTTAAAATATTATATAATTAGATTAATTCTAAGTTATAATTGATTGTATTATTAAATTTTATAAAATAACATCTTCTACATTTAATTATTTGTTATACATTTTGATATATTTATATTTATCTAATTACATAAATTTATTTATTCCGAATATAAAGAATTTAATTTATAATATTAATCATAGATATAAAAAAAATTCAATTATATAGAAATTTGTTTTTTAATAATTTATATACACATTAATAATTTGAATTATATAAATATTATTGATTATTATTCTTTCAAAAGTATAAGAAAATATGATGTCATGAAGTATGAATTGAGGAAAGCTGAAAATTAGCTAATTCACTCAAATATAATAGAAAATGGTTTTTTATTTTGTGAAAAAAATTATAATAGAAAATGGTTTTTTATTTTGTGAAAAAAATTATATAATTTTATTATCAACCAAAACGAATTACACATCACAAGCCATATTTCTTTAGTGAAAAATATGTAGTAGTAAGATAGATACTTTAAGAAATAAACTATGCCATATACCATACCAATGTGCTATACCTCCTTGGAAGTACCATACTATAAACATGTGAAGATGTATTAATTGGGAAACCTAATCAATAACTTTATAATATATTTATATACTATATAACATATTTAATTGCTTTAAGAAATAAATTGTTCAAAAACTAATAAGGGTAGGGATAGTTAAAATTTATATTTACATCACTTACATTAAAAAAAATCAATATATAATTAAAAAAATAAAAAAAATTATGTTTACATTAGCTACCTAAATATAAATAGGAAAAAATGTAAAAAAATTATATTTTCATTTTATATTTACTTCACCTACATTAAAAAAAAATCAATCTACATTTAAAAAAATCAATATTTAATTAAAAAATGTAAAATTTTTATAGTTACATCACTTACGTTAAAAAACAACAATTAAATAAAAAAAATTATAATTGACTTGATAATAAATATAAATATAATTATTATAATAATTAGTGTTATTATAATTTAATTTATGAGTGCTTGACAAATTTCCATGCACTTGTTTATAGAATGAAAAGACCGTCTTGAGTGGAAGACTTAGGAAAATGAAGCACCAAGACTTGTGGCGGGGGGTTTTACATTTAAATATTATCTTTGGGGCCGTTTGCTTTATCAAAGTAAAGGCTTCCAATCGTGGAAAACATTCACCAAAGGACAGAAGTGACAAGCTATTTTCCAATCCTTTTTGACGAACTGGTTTATTCAATGCTCACAGTGAATTACATGAAACACAATCCATTAGCATGACACCATGATGAGAAAAGTAATAAGCAGTCGTGAACCACGAGGTAATTTGTAATAACATTTCAAACTGAGTAGCCAATCAAATTTAAAAAAAAGAAATTAAATTATTTAAAAAAAATAATAATTTCTAATTTCTAATGTTAAACTTTAAAAAATTTGCAATTTTTTTTAGTCAAAGCCAAAGTAATATGGGTTTGACCAAAAACCCAATGCGTTATCCCTGCGGTGGCATTGAAATAGATATTGGTTAATTGGTCACTTCACGTTGTAGACTTTGGGGAAGAAATTAGTTTCCATTTAATATAAGATTAGTGCAATTGTTTGAGATTCTTCAATAAAATTAATTATACTTAAAAAAAATTAATACTACTATGTTATTGCCTATTCATTTATCATTCTTAATAAAGTAGCATACCTCATTCTCCAAATTAAGGGAGAGGAAATGTCATGGTTCCGATTAAGAACTTCTAGGCATTTAACATTACATAAAGAAAATTAAATATCAGTTTATTTTTTAATGTGCAGGGAAGCCTTCGTTCACCAACTATTACACACTACATCCTGTTTGCTGGTAAGTTGACACGTTGTTTTCTTGACAGCTTTCAAACTTATTGACATTTTACTATGGAGAACAGGATGTTGCTGCCACAAAACAATAACATTCGAGTGGAATGCTCATGATCTCACAATAACTTTGACTTTCAGCGGCAACCGACATCCAAAATTTGTAACGTACACGTAGCCTCTATTCAGGATTTATTTTCTATGTGGAACCATTGTAAATGGTGCTGCAAGAATTCGCTAGGCTATGGCACACATGGTAAGCAACGTTTCAATCCATCTCATTCCATTTGTTCAGATACATCTGAAACTTAATCAACCTGAATCGAATTCAATGTGAATTTTCAACCTGAATCGAATTCGATGTGAATTTTGTCCAGGGAGCGGGAGGCAAGAAAGAAAGAAGGAAGGATCCATCGGGATTAACGTGCTACAATGTGTCATTTAACAAATTTCCTTGAAGTAGGAAGAGCCGTATGTGATGTTATTAACTTGTTCGTGCATCGTTCAGTCAAACAAAATAATTCGTTGGGTGTAAGCAAATTAGGTTGATGCAACAATAGCCTCTATTGGCCTTGCAGTGAAAAACAATCCATATTTTTAATGGGCTGCAGGGATAAGGCATTATCTTGGCTTGCTTAATCACAGGATTATATTACTAAGTTTTGTTTCTGCTCCACTTTGGTAAGTACTAAGTCTAGTTTCTCTCGGTTTTAATGATGAAATAATTCTGTTTTTTTGTAAATAAGCAGAAGCATTGACACTATGGATGGTATTCAGAAAGTTAGGTGATCATTTATGCTATAAGTAGGAAATGAGCAATCGGGTTTCGAGAGAGCATGATGCGAGAGATCATAACGTGGACTGAAAAAGACAAGTCTAATTATTATAGTGCTGCAATTCTATTGCTCACATCTTATTCAGGTAACTATTTGATTTGGAATTTTTAACTATATTGTGAGTCCTTGATAAATTACTTGAGATGCATTTGTGGACATAAAATGGAAACATAATTATTAAAATTTATTATATGGAAAAATTAAATATATGAATTTATAATCTTATAATGGAAATGATGAAACTTAAATTGAGTTTGTAGGTATGTGCTTCTATTTAGAATTTATTTTTTTGGTGGACTTTCTTAGTTTATCAATATTTGGAATTTTCTTATTTAATTTATTTTATATTATTTATATATATATATATATATATATATATATATATATATATCTATATATATATATCTATATATATATATATATATATATATATATATATATATATATATATATATATATATATATATATATATATGAGATACTTAGCATTTATTAACTATGGCATCACACATGTGAGACAGGTCTGAATAAATTTTATAAAGAAGTGCAACTTTTAACAATAATTACGGCTACTAAGAATGACCACCTATAATTCTGTTAAAGAGTCCGATCCTATCTCCCTATATTCGCACAACAGGGGGACTTGCAACATCAGGACCTTTAAGCAGGATGTTCATTTATGTGTTTTCCTTCTTGATTTAGGAAATTGCCCTAAAACGTGGGTTGTCGAAATAATTACGAGAGGCGAGCTCGGAATTCAAATTACGTAAATTCAATTCAATCTTTGTCATGGCGATATAAATTAATATGATGTGAGTGACATTCAGACATTGAGCCTTTCTCATGGAATGAAACACAATTATTAGCTACAGATCCCGTAATTTGGGTCGAATGGGCCTAGTCCATAGCCATGAGAGCCATTTTAGAAAAAGGGAATGAAATTCAACCTCAAAAACCTACTTCCTCATTTCTAGAGAAGGATATCATAGACGTTAAACAAAATATCTAAACTTATAGTCTAGAAGCAAAATATCTAAACTTATAGTCTAGAAGCTAAGTCATGTAGAAATTCTGGTCCTCAAACAAAGCATTAGCATGTCAAAATATAAAAAATGACCAAGAGATTGAAATACCAACCTGGAAAATGACGTAACTAAAATACACATTGTCCTCGATGTTTTAGTGAATAGTTGTAAAAGATCAATTTTTTTTTTCTTCATTATTTATTTCTATCTAAATAGCTATATCTAAAAACTTCATTTTCTAACCTATTTTTTGTAGACCCTCAACGACAAATACACACACAAATGAAAATTCAACTTAAGACCATAGTACAATTGAAATACATACTCGATCTCAGGACTTCCACACAGAAAGCAACAATTTTATTCTCTCTAGCCACACAATCCACAGGTAAGCTAAATGCACAACTTCCTCATGATACCTTCAACTGCTTGCTGCAGATAGGGCAGAGTCCATATTTTTTTTTATCAAGGCTTATAGCAGTAATGAGAAAGACCAACAAAACACTTAAATGGTGATTTGAAAACTAGAAAATTTAAAAAAAAAAGAGAGGAAAATACCTGAAAGTAGATGATAGCAGTAGTCAACTGCACAAGATATGAATTTACATTTGATAATATTGTTATAAGAAAATCAACCAACGTTTTTTTTGCATATAGCCACTAAAAATAGGTAGCGCATAAAGAACTCTGCATACGAAAATACACAGAGGATTGAGCGCATTAAGATGCACTATCACTTTAGCACGGTACAGGTGCAGAAAATTGTCGTTGCAGATCTGAGTAGCAACCTGTGGCATGCACGACTTGATTTTGTGAAATAATGGATCTGGACTTCACAGTCAAATTATAATATAACAATGTAAAACCACAGGTTTCAATGTCTATTATGCCCTGGTTAATCTGTGTAATCAAAGACACTGAAAATCTATTAAAAAACTATACCATATTTATTTAATGCCTGTATTATATTTATTTAATCCTGTATTTTATTTATTTAATGCCTATATTGATTCATAATTTCATCGATTAAATTATAGGAAATTTCTAAGTGATGCTGTAAACATCAATATCATTAAGTACCTTCGCGTAAATTAAGTATCGTCAAATTGGATGAGCAAAAATTAACAAACAAACTCATAAGCAAGGTTGAGAGAAGCTAGCAAACATGTATTCGAAGCGAGCCGAGTGTAAAGTTATTAGTGATATTGGAAAAAAATTACAATTTTTTATATACAATTTTAATAATAAATACATACTATAATGATGTACAATGACATAAATTAAAATTTATATATATTATAGTTATAAATCATCAAAAATATTTATAATGGAAGTGTGATGATCTAGTCAAAATGCTTTTAAATTGGAATTAGAGTAACATAAATAATAGTACTCCCATATTTAGAGTTATATACCCAATAAATCTATTTATATTAATTACCTCAAATGAGCCACCGTGTAAGTTGATATTTGTTTTATTCAATGTTTGAGAAAGTGCTTTGAATCTCCATTGTTACTATTAATAATTGAAACAATAAAACAACTGAAAATGACATTAATTTTAAATAAATAAAATAATTGTAGAACAAACATTGAATCATATAAACCTAGTTTTAATATTTTTGATAGATTATAGAAATAATTTTTTAAACCTAGAATATATAGAATATATTATATTTGTTAAAATGTCATTGAGGATTTATAGAATTATATTTGTGAAAATGTGTCATGATATACCGAAACTGAACAGATTTAAAATAAAAATTTGTTGCCATAAAAACATTGGGGGTTTAAGGATTACACAACTATCAATAATAATAATAAAACAAACTATAGGTCTGGCGTGATTTCTACGTGATATTGATCGTTGTCATTCTTGCATAGAGTTAGTGTTCAGCTCAATGTACTGTTTTTAAATTATTTTCTAATACTTTTAAGAAAAATATTCTTGTTTCTTTCACATTGTTTGCTCCGATAGCATAATTTCATGACACGTCATATTTTATTTAACTGAAATCCATTGGTAATTTTGTAGATACAATGAATACTTGTGCCTTAGTTGTACTTAACTGCAATCCATGACTTCATTAGATTATTAAATGGCCAGTGCATATTCCCATGGGTGCAGAGCTGAGCTGTATAGAAATAGTCAGTGGTGGAACAGTACATCATGCACAACAAAATATTTGATGGTACAACCAAAATACATATGTATTATTGTAAAACTCAAGAATGTTGCGCTCGTCCGCCTCGTACAACCGTCGGGTGTGAATTGAAAAGCATTTTCCAATAACATGTTGAAAGTATTAGCCAATGAAAAGTTAGATAAATAAATTTAAATAATAGAAATAAATAGATAATAAACATAATTAAAGTTAAACTATGTAAAGAGCATAAAAAATTTTAATTGACAGATGAATTAATGTCACTATCGAGCAAAACTTGATGTGTTATACCTGCAAGAGACAAGTATAATAATGATTTTTATTTTCTATTTTTTTCAACTACACATGAGTTGAAATATGTGTCACTTTTACCATCATAGAATTGACCTTTCATTCTAGTAATACTTCGAAAACAATTACATATATTATCATAGCATGATATATAATTAAAAAAAAATAGAATATATTACTTCGAAAGTTGATAATTCATTTGGCAATGTTTTTATTATCATATATTTTTTTTAAAAATAAATGAAATATATGATAGATATATGGAAAGTTTATAAATAAAAGTATGATATATAATTAATTATAGGAGAATATTAAAAATAGAGATAAATTTTAGTAATATAATGACAAATTTTCACTGAATGGAAATTTGTTAATCAAATATTCGATATGGACTTTTAATTTGGTAACTATGCAATAGCATGCTAATTTGTTATCTTTTTAAGTGTCATGGCTCTTGGTTTTTTTGAAGACTTTATTGATTTTTTACAATTTAATACAAAACGTATGTAATTCATTAAAGTGTTTATATATATGTATGTATGTATATATAAACAAAATAATAGAAATAAATATTTTGGATTACTTTTAATTACAAATATTATAATACATTAATAATTCTAACTTTTTTTGTGTTAACTTATTTCATTTATGATATTGTAATCTAGTATAGAGAAAATTTGTTAAAATGTTTTAGTGGCTCTTAACAATAAATGAAATATTTAGATGTCCATTTGAAATGACATAATTTCTAATAGAATCTATAAATATTAATCAATTGAAAGAAAAAAAATTTCTTTTATTTTAATTTTTGTATATGACTAAATTATATAATTTTTATGGTATTAAAAAATATTTCAACACCTCACTCACATAAGATAATATCCATATTAATTAATTTATTTCAATATCAATTTCACCTATACTACAAAGTAAAAGGAAAACTTACTTTAATGTTATAAATGCTTTTTTTGTATATAAAAAAAATTACAACCATATTTACCAATATGGTTATATACCAGGCGTATATCCACCACCCACCACATTAATAACTCCACATATATTCACCACCCACCACATTAATAATTGTTAGGTGTATTTTGTTTAAAGCTAACAATTTATAGTTGTTAATAACTATATAAATAATAATAGTCATAGTATTTTATATTTATATAATTATAATTATTATGTTTACATTATTTTGTATATTAATATAATATTAATTTCTACATAAAAATTATCTAATATATTAATAGCTATAATTAGAACTTTAATATAATCTACATAATAATGAGATTTAGTTTTTTTAATAATGTATATTTATTCTCACCATTATGTTATGGTTAATAATTATTATATGTTTATAAATATAATTGCCAATATATCTTATATATTTACTTGGATTATACTATTAAAATTAACTATATGCATACTATATATTAAACTAAAAAATGTTATATTAATACTTCGAAATATATATATAATTTAATAATAGAATATTAGTAAATTTTATTAATATATTAATAGTTATACCTTAAATGTAATATAATTTAAATATAACATAATAATAGTATTTTATTATTATTTATAATAAGTATATATCTTTTACTATATAGTTAATACTTTGTATATATTTATTAATAAAATTATTAATATTTTTCATATATTTACTTAAAGTAAATTAAAAATATAAACTAAATCAAAGGGATTAATAAATACATTTAATTATTAATATTAAAAATATAAACGACTATTAAACCTAATAATTTAATATTATAAATAAAAGGGATAAATATTATAAACATAAATTATCAACAAACCTAAAGAATCAAATTAAAAACATATGGGATTAATAAACACTAGGAATTATCATTTTAACCCTAAGGGATTTTTTATATTATAAAAAAGGGAAGGGATAAATATTATAAGTCTAAGGAATCAAGAAACCCAAGAACCAATATAAAAATTAAAGGGGATTAATAAACCAGAAGAATTAATATTTTAAACTCAAGAAATAAATAAACCCAATGGATTAAATCACAAACTCAAGGGACTAATAAACCCAAGGGTTTAATATTATAAACTCAAGCATTTATTATTATAAACTCAAGGAATTAGTAAACCTAAAGGATAAATATCATAAACCTAAGGGATCAACAAACTAAATCGATCAATATTAAAAACACAACGGATTAATAAAGCCCATGAATAAATATTTTTAACCCAAAGCATTGAGAAACCTAGATGAATATTAATATTATAAACCAAAGGGATCAATAAACCCTAGGGATTTTTAATATTTTAAACCAACAAATTAATAAATCGAAAGGAGAAACACTATAAACTTAAGGGATTAATATTAAACCCTAGGAATAAAATTTAGCCTTTAATATTTGAGTTTAATAAACCCAAGAGATTAATATTACTAACCCAAAAAATTAGAAAACTCAAGGGAATAATGTTATAAACTCAATGGATCAACAAACCCAAGGGATTACTAATATTATAAACACAAGGGATCACTAAACCCAAGTGATTATTAATATTATAAGCTAGAGGAATTAATATTATAAATATTAATATTAATAAATCCAAGTCATTAATAAACCCAAGGAATCAATAAACCAAACAATCTAATAAAAAAAATCCAAGTGATTAAGAAACCCTAGCAATTAATATTTTAAACTGAAGGGATTAATAAACCCAAGGGATTAAATGATAAACCTACAGGATTAATAATATTATAAAATGTAGGAACAAATAGACCCAAGAATTTAGTATCATAAACCAAGGGAATTAGTAAACCCAAAGGAAAAATATTATAAACCTAAGAGATCAATATAAAAAACATAATGGATTAATAAAGCATAGGAATTAATATTTTAAACATAAAAGATTGATAAACCCACATAAATATTAATATTATAAGCCCAAGGGATCAATAAATCCTAAGGATTGTTAATATTATAAAACCAACAAGTTAATAAACTGAAGAGATAGACATTATAAACCTAACAGGTTAATATTAAACTGTAGGACTAATATTTAACCCTTAATATTGGGATTTAATAAACCCAAAGGATTATTAATTTTATAAACCCAAGGGATTAATATTACCAACCATACTAATTAAGAAACCCAAGGGATTAATGTTATAAACCCAATGGATCATGAAACCTAGGAAAATATTAATATTACAAACACAAAGGATCAATAACCCCAAAGGATTTTTAATATTATAAACCCAACATATTAATATTATAAATACAAATAATTAATAAATCCAATTGATTAATAGACTCAAGGAATCATTAAATCCAACAAAATAATATAAAAAACCCAAGTGGTGAATAAACCCTTAGAATTAATATTTTAAATTCGAGGAATTAATAAACTCAAGGGATTATTAATATTACAAATCCAAGGAGCTAATAAAACCAAGGGCTTAATATTATAATCCCTAGGAATTAGTGAACCCAAGGGATAAATATTAAAAACCTAAGGGATTAACAAGCCCAAGGGAACAATATTAAAAACACAGGAGATTAATAACACTTAGGAATTAATATTTTAAACTCAAAGGATTGATAAACTCACATGATTATTAATATTATAAACTCAAGCGATCAATAAACATTATGGATTGTTATTATTATAAACCTAAAAAATTAATAAAATTAAGGGACAGGCATTAAAAAACTTACCGGTTAATATGAAACCCTAAGATTAATATTTAACCCTTAATATTATTGTCTAATAAACCCAACCGATTATTAATATTAAAAACCCAAGGGATTAATACAACCGACCCAATGAATTAGAAAATGAGGCATTAATATTAAGCCCTAGGACTAATATTTAACCCTTAATATTGGGGTTTAATAAACCTAGGGGATTATTAATATTATAAACCTAAGAGATTATTAACATTATAAACACAAGGGATCAATAAACACAAGGGATTATTAATATTTTAAAATTAAGGTATTAATATTATAAACCTATGGAGTAAGATCAATAGAGGACTACAGTTTTCCTTGAGAGATATGGACTCTGCTAAGTTTTCTGCAAGCCTCGCCACCGACGCTATCTTAACCTCTGGCCTGTTCGGCTTTGCCGCCACCGCCGACACCACAACAGGGCGAGTAGGCTCTGCGGGCTTCACCGCTGCAGCTTGATGTGGCCTCTCATGCCTGAAACTACTCTGGATGCAGAATCGGCCCATCCAATCGGCTGCCAACATTGATCAGGTTGCATGTGTTGGGGTTACTCCCACAAACGTTTATGAAGATCTTGCAGCAAGGATATATGCACAAGTTGCTGCCTCTTTCTGCTGATGAATAGGTTCAGGAGCCGTCATCAACGCCAGCCAGCACAAGGTTGTAGGCTCAAGCATTTTAGTAGCCTCGACTATTGTCGATTCCTTGCAGAGGCCCAGTTTCAGCCTCATGGATAGACAGGGAAAATGGGAATGGATACTGCTTCAGGAGGGCTTTAATATTCATCCAGCTATTTTCAAAGCCAAAATCCCCTTGCATTTGGGGATACAAGGAGTATGCACAGTTCAGAAGTAGGTTCAAAGCAGAGAGCAGAGGTTTTCAGATCATTCACCCTTTACTTATCAGATCCATATCTCTCTTCTATTTCGTGGAACAAAGCTTCTCTAGGTGCAAGCCACGTATCTGGTACAGGACCTTCTACGAGATCTCGAAATCAGAATGGGGATCCCCTCAGATCTCCTGAGATTGATTTACAGAGGTAAACAAATCGAGGACCCTCTGCCCCTGTCTTATTATAATATTAGAAAAGATGCTTTAGTTGTGCTCTCCCTACGCTTGAGAGGAGGAGCATCTAGGAAAAACTCCTCAGCTCCTACCTTCTCCGATAAGGATGTGGTTCATACGCAGCCCTCTAAGAGAGCCGCTCAACCAGCTGAGGCTCCCAAGCCTTTCCTGGTGAACAAAATGGAGGAAACCCCCTCCATTGAAATCTCTCATCCAACATTGGATGATCAATTTCAGAAGTTTGCAGAAAAAGCCATCATTTTCAAGTTTAATGGACATGGCCTCGATCTGTAGATCTCTTCCAGTGGATCCATTCCAATTGGACCAACAACTGCAAGGTCTTCTTTTGCTCAAAAGGCTTCTTCATTGTGGCCTTTTCCTTCAATGAAGATTATCAGAAAGCCTTAACGGAAGGGCCCTAGTTCTGGGCATCAGCAGGGGTCTTCCTTACTCCATGGTTTCCATACTTCGATCCTTCCATAGCTATCATCACCAAGCTTCCCATTTGCGTCAGACTTCCAAACCTCCCTGTGCATATCTGGCACTTTGCAGTCTTCCAATGGATTGGGAATACCTTAGGCTGTTTCTTGGCCACGGATACCTCAAGGGGGGAGAAAGGAATATACACCTTTGGAAAAATATGCACACAAATAGACATCAGCAAAGGGCTACCTGATCAAATCAATCTCAATATTAGGGACTTCCATTGGACTCAAACCTTGAGCTATGAGAACACGGCCTTCCATTTTCATCACTGCCATCAGACGGGGAATCTCCAAAACTCATGTGCCACATTCCTCGATAAAGAGAAGAATAAAAAATGTAAATCCAAATCGAAGAGCTAGAAACCATGTAATCCACCCCCCATGGATGACATAGATTCCTTCAGCTCGGATGAGGAGGAAAAATAAGCGGATGAAGAAAATGCTGAGCACGCAAAGGACTGCCCCTTGGCCTGCCCTGAGGATCCTTTGGCACCTCCGATCTTGCAGAAACGCACGCATATGCCCTCTTCCTCTGATTCAGATAAGGAGACTCCTCCTTCAACACAGAATAGTCAACAACTGGTTCGTATCCAGCCAATTCACAGTGGCTGGGTTAAAGTCAACAAGAAGAAAGTGAAAAAATTTCGTTTGGAAGTTTCCACCCACTCTAGGTAGATCCCTCTATCTCGCTCTCTGTTTTTCAATTATCCTTTTTACCTTCTGCTTTTTCCAAGGTTGCATATTGGGACTGAGGTTGATAATCTATCATTTCCGGCTCCCCTACTTCTATAATTTTCTTATTTGCAAAGCTCTGATTGTACCATACAATTTTCCTTAATAGAATTAGTCTTACTTAGAAAAAAAATATATTATAAACCCAAGAAATTAATAAATCCAATGAATCAATAAACCCAACAAATTAATATTAAAAATACAAATGATTAATAAACCCTAGGAATTAATATTTTAAATTCAAGGAATTAATAAACCCAAGGGATTAAATGATAAACCAAAGGAATTATTAATATTATAAAATTAAGGAACAAATGAACCCAAGCGTTTAATATTATAAACGTACGAAATTAGTAAAGCGAAGGGAAAAATATTACAAACCTAAGGAATAAAAAAAATGCAATGGATCAATATTAAAAACGGAAGGGATTAATACAACCTAGGAATTGATATTTGAAACCCACATGCCTATTAATATTATAAACCCAAGGGATCAATAAAACCTTAGGATTGTTAATATTATAGACCCAACAAGTTAATAAACCAAAGGGATAAACATTATAAAATTAAGGGATTAATATTAAACCATGGGAATAATGTTTAACCCTTAATATTGGGGTTTAACAAACCCAAGAGATTATTAATATTATAAAAAAAAGGGATTAATATTACCAACCCAAAGAATTAGAAAACTCAAGGGATTAATGTTATAAACCCAATGGATCAAAAAACCTAGGTACTTATTAGTATTATAAGCACAAAGGATCAGTAAAGCCAAGGGATTATTAATATTATAAACCCAATAGGTCGATATTATAAATAAAATTGATTAACAAATCCAAGCGATTAATAAACCCAAGGAATCAATAAACCTAATAAACTAATATTAAAACTCAAGCGATTAATAGACCCTAAGAATTAATATTTTAAACTCAAGGGATTATTAATATTATAAACCCAAGGAACTAATAAGCCATTAAATAAACATATTTGACCATGGCCCATCTTCATATTGAGATAAAAATTTTCGTAATGCAATGTTCCACCATTGTCGATTTTCATATTGACAAAATATTTGTCATAATGTGACGTTAGACCATGGTTAACAATGGTTGACCATTATTATAAACACAAGGGATTTATATTAAATCGAAGGGTTAATATTTTAAATCCTATGAATAATTATATACCATTGGAATATCAACCCTTAGATCAATAAACCCAACAGATTTATATTACAAACCCAAGGGATTAAAACTAAAAAGCCAAGGGATGATAAACCCAAGTGAATAATATTAATCTCAAACGATTAATATTATAAACCGTAAGTATATAAAACATTAGATAAATACTATAGACCATGAAATAAACATGGTTGACAATGGTTTACCATGGTTGATTTAAAAATTGAGACAATCTTTGTCACAATGCGACATTGGACCAAGGATGACCATGCTTGGCCATGGTTGATTTTCATATTGAGACAACCTTTGTCACAATGTGGCATTCGACCATGGTTAAAAATGGTTAACAAGGATTGGCGATGGTTTATTTTCATATTGAGACAATATTTGTCATAGTGCAACATTGGACGATGGTTCATATTTATATTGAGACAATGTTTTTCACAATGCGACATTTGACCATGATTCATAATGGTTGATTTTCGTATTGAGACAATATTTGTCACGATGTGAGATTGGACCATGATTGACCATGGTTCAACAAGGCTTTGAAGGCATCAGATTTATATTAAACCATAGGATTAATATTATAAACCCTATGAATAATATTACACTCTAATGTTCCCAAATTTTAGCTTCAAGCTAAATGGAACATTAGAGTTAACAGTGTCTTTAGCCGGTGAATAAATGGGTATGAAGGCCCATAAGTCTCCTAAGAAGGACTAAAAACACTTCAAGTGTGAAAGGAGGCACTATTTGTAGCTCAATAAAACACCTCCATGTGTGAACAGGGCTAATATCATGTTGATTCAGTCTACTTTGACCAAGTCAACAGCGCAGATGTGGAGGAGTAGGGATCAAGGAAGGAATAACGCAGTTTTGGAGGGAGATTAATCTCTTTATGGAAATGACCTAATTGGATGAGGCCAAGGACAAGAAAACTCAAATTATATTTAAGGAAGAGGATGGCAGCCATTGTTCCTCATGATTCATATTTTTATCATTGTATTGGTCTGCTTAGAGTTTGCTCCTCTTCCTGTTTAGTAGGGTTGCAGTGCTGTTTAGCACAGGGTGTTCCCGAGCAAGGATCCCACCTTTTTCCTTGAGGAGCCTCTTGGAAGAGTTTGTATTCATTTCCACATCAGGTTTCCAGGCCAAGCTTCAGCTTTCTTCATCAGCAAAGTTTCTGTAGGATATTGTGTTGTGTTGTAGGTTGCAGCAGTGGAGGGATTAGAATCCCACTTTCTGAGCTAGTTTCTCATAGGAGGAAGGTTTCCTTCTCTTGAGAGATATGTTTGGAAAGGTCTTGAGAAAATTTCATATTTGTGGCATCAGGCCATACATTTTCCATCATTCCCAGTGCAGTCCAAGCTAGGGAATGCATTATTTTTGGAGGCAGCTTTAGTGGAGGATCTAGTGGATTCTTTGCAGTGTTTCCTTTTGATTGAGGGGTTCATCCTTTCAGGGGAGGAAGCCTTTGAGATATATAAATAAGATCTGATATCTTTCAGCCTTCTACACTCTTATTCTTCAGTTTTTTAGTGATTATTAAGCAATTTTCTGAAGATCACTTTTTGTATTCAGAGTGTATGACAAGAAACCCTCTCCGGGTTCTCTTGTATTTTGTATAAGGAGACTATATCTCATATTTTGAGAGTTATTTATTAATATATGGTTAGATATGATCGTTATCATCATTTATGAGTTGAAACCCTCATAATACTGCACAATCTCTTTTCTGCAATATTTCTGTGTAGCAGTGTTTTGGGGTTTTACTGTTTTTCAGCTACACTAGGTGTGGGAGATCTGTTTAACCCACCTAGTTTGAGTTGTTTTTGTTCTAATATTGGATTTAGATGTTATATTATCAGATATAATGGATCCAAGTGTTGTTTTACATTTTTATTGCATACATTTCTGGAAATGCGTTTTTTAGTGCATGCTTGTTGAGCAATCCCATTTTGGGATATTATAGTGGTATCAAAGCAAATTTCTTGGCTCAGACTTGCGATTTCAGCCATTATGCCATTAAAATAAGGAAATATGAACAAAGATAAGCCTCCATTATGTGGAGGAAAGAAGGAAGAGAGGCTTTCAAATCTTCTTCCAAAATCTGTACAGGGCATTCAAGAAGATCTGAAGAAATTGAGAAAGGAGATGGAATCTCCGAAAGGATTTGGATCTAGAGATAGATCTGGATTGGCACATAGTGGATGTGAGCTTGAAGCTACACACTATGAGGCACAATGCAGTCAAAAGCCTAGATCTATTATGGGGGAGAGGGAAGAAGGAGGAATGGATAGGAGGAGAACTCTTAGTGATTTGTTGCGGGAATACGAATCTCAAACTGAGAAGTTTAGAGATCATATCACTTTTCAAGAGTTTTGAAAGATCTGGGTGGATGGGAGCAAGAAACAGAGTGTGGATAGATTTATTCTATCTACTTTCTATGGTTCACCTACCTGTTCAGCCAGAACTTGGGTGAAGGAGCTAGACTTCTACTTGCAGCACCACCACATTTCTGAAGATGAAGCCATCAGGGTTGCGGCACTGCACTTTGGAGGTAAGGCCTATGCATGGTTGATTTTTGAATCTTGTTCTCTAAAAGATGCAAGAACTTCTTCTTATGCAAGATTCATTGAAACATTGGTGGGAAGGTTTTATGGAAAACTTCCTAAAACACATATAGTGGATCAAGACAAACCCCAGGAAACAAAAACCTTGCCCATGATGGGAGGGACTATAAATCCACTTCATAAAACCATGAGAGAGGCTGACATCTTGCATCACACCTTGTTAGAGGCAAGACCTTTATATCATACTCCTAAACAAGAGGGCATGGAGATCTCTTTGTCAAAAGAGGATCTAACCATGGGAAGCTTTCCCATGCACACTGAGGAAGATGAGGGCAACAAAGTTGTCACATCTAGAGCACATCTAGTACCTCATGCAGAGGAATGAGGAGCACATTCTCCCACAAGAGGAACTCTTGTACCCTTGCAAGGGGTTCCCCAGGATCTCACACATGGAGATCAAGTCACAATCAATGAGCAGCATGATTGTGAAGCATTGCAGATGGAAGGAGAAGGTAGGAAGGAAGGGAAACATCATTTGATGAGGAGCACACACCCTTCTCTCTCTCAGAGGGAAAATTCCAAAAGGAGGTAGACTGATCTTCGCTATGAGGGCAAGGGCAAGGTTTCCCATCTATAGGTTTAGTCTACTCTTGACATGGATGTCTTACTACATGGGGGCATTCCACCAGTGAGGCCACCAGATATAGATGTGGTGGAGGCACTTTTTCATTGGGCTCACCACTCTCAGATTTTGGAGGGGTGAAGACTTTGGAGGAGTCTAGCACAGTGTAGAGAATTTGGGATAGACTCAAGGAGGAGGTGGAGACTCTCCCATTTTTAGCATCACCCACTCTCACTACCCATACTGCGCTGACAGGAGCTGCTACAGGGATGGAGGATGACATATTAATGGTGCAAGAGGGATGCTCCATAGAGTTGGAGAAAAAGAGGATACTTCTTTTGAGGAAGGGATCCTCCATGAATTGGAGTAGATGGAGGCCACTCATGCTTACATTGGCCAAGATCAGGAAGTTCTTTTTGGATTATAGCTTCTCATGGGCGACCAACTTCCGAATATCACCACATCTATTTGAGCATGAGCAGCTGCATGAGGGGCATGGCGGAAAAATAGAGGATGACTTTGGCATAGGGGATATCAGAGTAGTAGGCAGCAGCATGAGGGGAGCTTCATATGCCAGATCATGAGCGTTGTCTCTGAGGAGGATTGATCCATATTGGAGGTCTCAACTTTTAGTATATTACTCCAAGGATCTTGGTGCATGCATGATTCTTGATGACCCAAATGGAGATGATAGATATATGGTGGATGATGTGGTCATCTATTATTATGGCAGAGTCTTCTTGACTAGAGCTTCTAGTCTCAAGGAGAAGTTGTTGCATGCAGCACATGATGACTTCTTTTCTATGCACCTTGATGCATATCTTTCCTTGGCAGAGGAGTTCACTTGGGAGGGCATACAGCATGATATTTTTCAGCATATGGAGAGATGCATAGCCTGGATGATGATAGATATGATGTCACAACCACTACCCTACTCATTGGGAGCAAGGGAGAATTTTCAGTTGAGCCATTTCAGCTCAAGGACTGAAGTACATGGTAAAGAAGGCATAAATTTGCATTATGAGTTGCCTTTCTTTACTTTATTTGAGAAACATTTTGTATTAAGGAGGCTTATCCCTTCTTATAATTTGTATCATGATGTACTTGAGGCCAATTGTAGCATTGACGTTGCCTATTCTTTTGGTGGTTTGTGGGGGAGGCCACAAGATTATTGGTGTGCACCATTGACACCAAATTGTATATTCATGCATCCATCTTATGGGATGATGGTGGCAGCAAACAAGTGGCTGGGAAAGCACTTGTTATTTTTTTTTTTGATGCAGGCAAGGGATGCTCTATGCTGGTTCCATGTGGGGAACTATGAACCGCTTTATGGTTGTCATATGGCAGCTTGTTTTTATTGCATTTTGCTTCCATTTACTACTGATATTTCTATATTCATGGGAATAATTGTTTGGAGAGTGCTAGAGGTGTTAGAGATGCCCATTGGGAGCATGATTCTCTCCACTTCACATTTTTTACATTTAAGGAGAAACCATGGGAAGACCATGATTTCCATATCACTTTTTTTCCCTTCTTGTGGGAAGGACCACTTGAAGAACTTGAGGAGGCACTTCATGGCTGAGTTATTTTATGGGGGAACCTGGGCCATTCTTGGAGGTAATTTTATTTCAGCCCAAGGACAGAAAAAACCCCATACTTATCATAAATGGAGAGAGAAACCATTTGGATGGAAGAATCCAATCTCTCCATGCAGCCCCAATACATTGTATAAAATCGAGGTTGATGATTCTTTTGGTGAGCTACCTAGGATGGCTCATTTCATTTGGATGATAGCATGGGTGAGGGAGTCAGTCATTGGGAATGATATTACCCATGTTTTTCATCACTCCTACCTTGAGCAGGCCATGGGACAAAAGGCATGTTTCCACTCACACCTTCCACCTTTGATTGATGTGAGCCATTTGGTTTTGCATACTTGGGAGGAGACATTGGATGGCAGTTTTATTGCAGAGTATTTTGATGTAGTGCTGGAGACCATTGAGGGAGGCCACAAGAGGAGGAGGGGAGAAATTTTGGTCTCCCTATATAGTTTCTTGAGGACAAGCAAAATTTTTGGAGGGGAGGACTATAATGTTCCCAAATTTTAGCTTCAAGATAAATGGAACATTAGAGTTAGTAGTGTCTTTAGCCAGTGAATTAATGGGTAGGAAGGCCCATAAGTCTCCTAAGAAGGAATAAAAACACTTCAAGTGTGAAATGAGACCCTCTTTTCAGCTCAATAAAACACCTCCATGTGTGAACAGGGCTAATATCATGTTCATTCAGTCTACTTTGACCAAGTCAACAACACAGATGTGGAGGAGTAGGGATAAAGGAAGAAATAACATAGTTTTGGAGGGAGATGAATATATTAATGGAAATGACCTAATTGGGTGGGGCCAAGGACAAGAAAACTCACATTCTATTTAAGGAAGAGGATGGCAGCCATTGTTCATCATGATTTATATTTTTATCATTGTATTGGTCTTCTTAGGCTTTTCTCCTCTTGATGTTTAGCAGGGTTGGAGTGCTATTTAGCACAGGGTGTTATCGAGCAAGGATTCCACCTCTTTCATTAAGAAGCCTCTTGGAAGAGTTTGTATTCATTTCCACATCAGGTTTCTAGGCCAAGCTTAAGCTTTCTTCATCAGTGAAGTTTCTACAAGATATTGTGCTGTGTTGCAGGGTGCAGCAGTGGAGGGATTAGAATCCCACTTTCTCCGCTAGTTTCTCATAGGAGGAAGGTTTAATTCTCTTGAGAGATCTGTTTGGAAAGGTCCTGAGCACATTTCAGATATGTGGCGTTAGGCCATACATTTTCCATCATTCCCATCGTAGTCCAAGCTAGGGAATGTGTTATTTTTGGAGGCAGCTTCAGTGGAGGATCTAGTGGCTTCTTTGCAGTGTTTCCTTGTGATTGAGGGGTTCATCCTTTCAAGGGAGGAATCTTTTGAGGGATATAAATCAAATCTGATATCTTTCAGCCTTCTACACTCTTATTCTTTAGTGTGTATGACAAGAAACCCTCTCTGGGTTCTCTTGTATTTTGTATAAGGAGACTAGATCTCATCTTTTGAGCATTATTGATTAATATATGGATAGATATAATTGTTATCCTCATTTATGAGTTGAAACCCTCATAATACTGCGTAGTCTCTTTTCTGCAATATTTCTGTGTAGCAGTGTTTTGGGGTTTTAGTGTTTTTCAGCTACACTAGCTGTGGGAGATCTGTTTAACCCACCTAGTTTGATTTGTTTCCATTATAATATTGGATTCAAATGTTATATGATCAAATCTAATGGATCCGAGTGTTTTTTTACATTTTTATGGCATACATTTATGGAAATGCATTTTTTAGTGCATTCTTGTTGAGCAATCCCATTTTGGGATATTACATATACCATAGGAAATTGAAACCATAGATAAATAAACATAAGAAATTGATATTAAATCGAAGGATTAATTTTATAAACCTTAGGTATATGAACCGTTGGATCAATAATAAAAAGGGATTGATATTGTTGTCGCTCCTAGAGACAGCCTTGAGTTGTATAAAGACCAGTGCCTAGGACATCTTAAATGCAAGGAGCATATGACTCAACTAACTGCAGTTGGAAATGTTTGGCTCTCATGCAAATATCACTCAGATGAATGGTTTTAATAAGGGTGGAACCAATACCCCAAAGTTAAACACAACAACTAGGAAAATTGGAGAGACTGAGTACAAAATGCAAAGTAAATGCATTAGATAGCTCTAAAACAGAATGTTGTAAAGGGGGCCGAATTATAAAATGAATACACGGTTATCAAGTTATATGTGAGCGATGACTATGGCAGAAGATGGAGTAAGATATCAACTATAACCGGGCTTATTCAAAGATAAGAATCCATATATACTGGGCTTATTCAAAGATAAGAATCCATTGTAGTTAGTATCAAAAGAATGGCGGAAGAGATAGAAAATGAACAATGTATCAGGCCCGGGCCATATTTAAAGTGCTATGGATGTATAAAACATGAGTATCTGCTATGATAAATTCAAGTCCAAACATGGGAGCACTCGCATTCCAAAAACTTGTAGATTTGAGAAGTATGGAGGAATACAAAATGAACACTTATATTAAAAGACACAGATAGAGAGAGTTACAAACTGTGAATCATCCCACGCAGAATCCCCAATTCTAGAAAAACTTCTTATTACTGAATCCCTACGGGATCTTCAAACATCCACTATCAAAGTTCATACAAAATACATACAGAATACTCGAGCTAGTGAGTCCTTTGGAAAATCTGGAACCTTTTGTCAGTGTTTTCTTCCTGTTTTTATAACCTTTGATTCCTATGCGTGAGAAGATATTTTGGGATAATATCTTCCCTGTGTGCTTGTATGTTGTTTTAGGTCTAAATAAAAAAAAAAATGATGATGAGGTAAAACTGCCTCTCATCATCTTATAATGCAGGCCTAAATCTGTTTCTAATTGAAATGTAAACAATTTACTAATTTGAAAGTAAAAACTACAGGAGTGAAATAAGGATTTCACCCAAAATGAAAAAGTGAAAAGAACATAAGGTAAAAGGCTATGCGGGCCTAGTCATGAATGATCATTGCCATTTGATGAGGCGGAGCCACTACTACTACTGGCGAAGGCAATACCGTTAGTCATGGGAAGGACTGGCCTTCTGTGCTGGAGAATGCGGTACTGCTAGTAGTGGAAGAGTTGGCCTTCTGTGCTGGAGGTTCCTGTAGAATGGCCAATGGTCATGATCCATCGACTTGGACGTGGAATTGACCCTCTTTATCTTTTTTCTCTGCTTCCTAGGCATGGAGAATCGTCAACCTCGACCCACTGTGATTGGCTATGAGATGGCCCGCATACTTAAAACGCCATGAAAACCTACACAGACAGCAAACCTAGTTAAATAAATCCTTCGATGAGGGACAAACTGCTTCAGAAGGCTCGAGTGAAGGCGGAAGAGTAGTACGGAGGTAGGGAATGTAGCAGAAGTATTTCCATGGCAAAAGTAGAGTTTAAATCTGATTTGGCGCAAAGTTATGCGAAAGGCGATTTTGTGGAAAACCAGAGTGGTTTTCACGCAGGGAAAATGTGGTAAGTGGTAAGGAGTGGAATTAACATGATGCAGTCAGGTGGGCGACGCGTGTCCTCACAAAACTACCCATTTCGCGTGGAAATATCGTGATCAGGTGATTTGATGAAATGAACGTAAAGAGGAGCGATCAGTGTTGGATGGAGAATATTAACGGTCCGGATCAGAGCGGGGAATGCAATAGTGGACGAGTGATTGGGAAAGTAGCGAAGGAGCGATGGAGCGAGGATCATTGGATCATGAGGCAATCAACGGTGGAGATCAACTGCGGGGGCACTTGGGGGTACGGATCAACTTCTTAGCCTGTGCCTCTGCAGTAAATTTCAGCCATTGATCTAAGATCTTCCGCAATCAACCAGGTCAACTGCAGAGGCACTCACGGTGTTAACTCATGTGCTGAGAGTGCTCACGGGTAGAGTGGAAGACTGGCGGTGACCGTTGGATCGGGCTCGATCAACTGCAGAGATAAATTGGAGAAAAGTGAGCGGGGTGAAAGGAAAAGGTACGCTGGCTATTGGATCAGGATGATCTACAGTCCAGAATGCATCGCGATCTCGAACGAAGGAATGAATGGTGCGAGGGGAGGGGAAAACTATGAAACAATGCACACCGTCGAATCAGGAGGATCTATGGTTGAAATCTCATCGAGGAATGTTAGGCAGGAGGGGTTTGAATAGGAGGATGGAGACAGCGCGAAGGTGCGATGACCGTCGGATCTGGAGGATCGATGGTGTAGATCATATCGCGACTTCGCATAAATGAATGAATGAGGCGGAGGACAGTGAAACAACGAGATAGCATTGACCATTGGATCAGGAGGATCCACGGTCGGTATTCCATTGCGGGGGAGGACAAATGGAGCTGAGGGAGGCCCGATAGCCGTTGAATCGATTGCAATCAATAGCTCAGATTATATCGGCGGATCGGCATATTGGCGGTGAAATATAGAGTGTAAATGGAGTACAGCGAAGTGCGAAGTGCGATGGATGGGCGAAGTGCGACGAACGATGACTGTTGGATCTGCGGAGATTAACGGTTGGGATTGCGTCTGGGTTTTTCTCATCGGCCGAAAAGAGTTTGGGAATGAAAACTTTGGAGGAAGCGAAGTGCGATGTGCGATGGATAGGTGAAGTGCGGCGAGCGATGACCGTTGGATGTGCGGAGATCAACGATCGGGATTGCGTCGGGGTTTCGCACATCGGCGGTAAAGGAATTCAATGAATAAGGAAAGTAGGGTGGAAATGAGCGATGCGCAATAGCCGAAGAGGGCTTAAGGACTTTTAGCCGTCGGTCATAGAGCGGGGTCATATGAGAAATGGGGGCTAAGAGCTTGGGCCAAAAGGCACTTAGAGGCCTGATATGTTAGAATGAGCGCTTTTAATGCATAAAAGGTGGATTTTTAGCCCTTTCAAAGGTTCTGGTAGATAAAAAGGGGGCTTTGACAGTCCAAGCAATCCTTGTTGTAATTTCTTTGCAGTATAAGGCACCTTATCATTAGACATCCCAGCTCGGTGAGGGATGTCATAACGACATATATTATATGCCCAAGGTAGTAATAAACCCGACCTATAAATACTAAAAAATCCGACAGATTATCAATCCAAGGGAATAATATTAACCCCAATGGATTAATATTATAAACCCAAGGAATAAATATTAGAAATATAGATGATTAATAAACCCAAGAAATTAATAAACCCAAGGAATCAATAAACTCAAAAAAATAATATTAAAAACCCAAGTGATCAATGAACCCTAGGAATCAATATTTTAACTCAAGGGATTAAATGATAAACTAAAGGGATTATTAATATTATAAACTTATAGAACAAATAAACCCAAGCATTTAATATTATAAACCCAAGGGGAAAATATTATAAACCTAAGGGATAAACAAATGTAAGTGATAAATATTAAAAATAGAAGCGATTAATAAAGCCTAGGGATTAATATTTTAAACCCAAACAATTGATAAACCCACATGAATATTAATATTATAAACCCAAGGGATTAATAAACCCCATGGGATTTTTAGTATTATACACCCAACAAGTTAATAAACCAAAGCGATAAACATTATAAAACCAAGGGATTAATATTAAACCCTAGGACTAATATTAACCATTAATATAGGTGTTTAATAAACACAAGGGATTATTAATATTAAAAACCCATTGGATTAATATTTCCAACCCAAATAATTAGAAAATAAAAGGGATTAATATTATAAACCCAATGGATCAACAAACCCATGTAATTATTATTATTATAAACACAAAGGATCAATAAATCTAATGGATTATTAATATTATAAACCCAACAAATCAATATTATAAATACAAAATATTAATGAACCCAAGTGATTAATAACCCAACAAATTTTAATATTAAAAACCCAAAATTTTAATAAACCCTAAGAATTAATATTTTAGATTCAAAGGATTAATAAAACCTAGGGATTATTAATATTATAAACCAAAGGAGCTAATAAACCCTACAATAAACATAGTCGACCATGGCCCATTTTAATATTGATACAACCTTTGTCGCAATGCGACGTCCCAGCATTGTTTTTTTTCATATTGACAAAAAAAATTCACAATGTGACATTGGACCATGGTTAAAAATGATTATAAACACGAGATTTATATTAAACCCAAGGGTTAATATTGTAAAAACTATGAATATTGTGATACCCTTAGATCAATAAACCCAAAGGATTTATATTTCAAACCCAAGGAATTAATACTAAAAAAACAAGGGTTTATAAACCCAAGGGAATAATATCAAACCCAAGAGATTAATATCATAAACCCTACGTGTATAAACCCTTAGATAAATACTATAAGCTGTGAAATAGACATGGTTTAACATGGTTGATTTAATCATTGATACAATCTTTGTCACAATGTGACGTTGGACCAAGGATTACAATGGTTTTCCATGGCTGATTTTAATATTGAGACAATATTTTTCACAATGTGACATTCGACCATGGTTGACCATGATCAATCATGGTTGATGATGGTTGATAATGGTTGACCATGGTTGATTTTCCTATTGAGATAATATTTTTCATAATGTGACATTGGACCATGTTTCATATTTATATTGAGACAACCTTTGTCACAATTTGACATTGTACCATGTTTCATAGTTATATTGAGACAAACTTTGTCACAATGCGGCATTTTACTATAGTTCACAATGCTTGATTTTCATATTGAGACAATCTTTGTCATAATGTGATATTGGACCATGTTTGACCATTTTTGAACAAGATTATAAACATATAAGGCTTATATTAAACCATAAGATTAATATTGTAAACCTTATGAATAATATTATACCCTAGGAAATTGAATCCTTAGATAAATAAACACAAGAAATTTATATTGCACCGATAGTTTTAAACCCAAGAAATTTATGTTGGGTGTGTGTTATATTCTTTCCATGAATATTCGCACATGTGGGTAGGTCACAAGGGGGGGTGACATCCCCTCCCTATTCATTGCATCGAGTGTAGCGGCGGGGTCAGCCCCCCCTGTCTAGTGCTTTGTAGGGGGCAGGTAGCCCCCTACACAGGGTCTGGGGTAGCTCCCTAGGAATTTTTTTTTTGGACCCTATTTTAGGTGGGTGAACTCACGTATGGTTTTGTGCATGGGTTTGGACATGGTTTTAGGGCATGATGGTTTTTTGGCCCCTGGTAATTTGTAGATCTGGTCAAGGGAACTACAGTTATGTTCTAATCTAGGGTTAATGCATTCGAGTTTATGAATTCTTCGACATGTATATATATGTGTTATAACACCCAAAGGAATATAATGAAAAATCAGGATGGTTGTCTCGATTTGGGATCGAGGGAAAAAATCTTTGTATATATCTATTTTATGTTTTATGCTCTTGCTATTGTTTATTTTTTGTTTTTAAGAATTCGTTTGCAGATAATTTTTGTATAGGGTTAAAACCTACATTTCGTATCACAATTATTTCATATTCAAGGGGATGCCTTTACTGTGGAGGGTTTTTTTACTCGGGCCTGTGGTAGACCATGTTCAGTGGGAGATCTACAAGATCGTTCTTGTGGTGAAAGAAATTGGCAAGCAGTGGAAAGATAGAGATCGAGAAATTTAATGGTCATAATTTTGAGTTGTGGAAGCTCAAGATGGAGGATCTACTGGGGGATAAATATCAGTGGATCGCGGTAGATCCGGGTACTAAAGCAACGCCAATGTCAGATGAATATTGGGCGAAGTTGGATTGGAAGGAAAAGAGAATAATTCGGTTGTATATCTCAGATCCAGTATTTTTGAATGTATCTGGGGAAGATACGACAAAGATTTTGTGGGTCATGTTAGGGACTTTGTACCAATCTAAGTCTCTGGTGAATAAACTATTCCTGTGGAAAAAATTGTATAACGTGAGGATGAAGGATGGATACTTAGTGACAGAGAATCTCAATGCCTTCAATACTATGGTAAGTCAGTTGTCATCTGTTGATATTAAAATCTCATATGAAGATAAATGCATCAATTTGTTGTGTTCTCTACCCGATTAGTGGGACTGTCTAGTTATTGCAATAGGTAGCAATAAAACTACCTTTAATTTTGATGAAATTGACTCAGCCTTGCTATCGGAGGAAATGAGGTAGAGAAATATGGAGGGCTAGAATATACATGCCTTATCTATAAGAGGAAGGTCTCATAATAGAAAAAAAAAAAAAAAATCGCGATGAAATCTTTTAAAGTTGTGCTAGAAATGTGGAAAAGAAGGGAACTTCAAAACGGACTGCAGATCTAAAGCTCCTGAGAAAGGATATGTATCTGATGATGCTCCTTCTGCAGAGGAAAAAAAACACCTCAGATGAAGGTGGGGATGTGTATTTGGCTTCTTCATCAAATACACATGTATATCATGAGGCATGGTTGATTGACTGAGGTGTATCCTTTCACTTCACTCCCCATAGGGAGTGGTTCTGTGAGTATGGGAAGTATGATGGTGGTGATGTATTCTTAGGGGATGATAGGAAGTCCAAAATCGTTGGACGTGGAAAAGTCAAGATGAATCTTCAAGTTGGAAGGATTAGAACACTTCCTGGTGTTTTGGATATTACTGCAATGGCCAGAAATTTGATTTATGTAAGAAAGATTGATGATGCAGGTGTAAAAACAATGTTCGAGAAAGATACCTAGAAGATGGTCCAAGGAGCACTGGTATTAATGCGGGGATTTTGTATTGGAAGTTTGTAAAATCTTCAGGGTGGCACTGTTATTGATGGGTGCAACAGTTCTATTGTTCCTGAAAGTGGAGTGGAAAGCCTAGTGGTCTTTGGAGAAAAGACCATGTTATGGCATCAAAGGCTTGGACATATTGGTGAGAAGGGCCTTCGGATACTGCATGGTAATGGTATGGTAGAATGTATGTCTAATGTCTCTCTGGATTTCCATTTCTAGGAACATTGTGTATATGGGAAGTAGAATCAAGTGAGTTTTCCTTCTACTGCTAAGAGGGCGAACAAGATATTAGAGCTTGTGAACCGTGATGTGTTTGGACCTATGTCAGTTCCATCACTGGGAAAGTCTGTGTACTATGTTTCATTCATAGATTACTTCTCAAGGAATACATGGATATATTTCTTGAGGAATAAATCTGAAGTCTTTGAAAAATTTAAAGAATTCAAGTCTCTGGTGGAACCTGAGAGAGAAGAAGATAAAAGTGCTGAGGACAGATAATGGTGGAGTGTTCTGCAAGAAGGAATTTGAAGAGTTATGTAAGAAAGTGCGGTATAGCATGACAGAAGACTACACACCTCAGAAAAATGGTGTTTCAGAAAGAATGAACAGGACATTGATGGAAAATGCAAGAAGCATGATGATTGGTATCAGGTTAGGACAAGAATTCTGGGAAGAGGTAGTGGAGACTGCATGTTACCTCATTAACAGATCACCTTCATCAGCACTAGAGGATAAGACTCGACATGAGTTATGGACTGGTAAGAAGCCCTATCTTTCACATCTAAGGGTATTTGGATGTGATGCATATGTACATGTTCCAAAGGAGAAAATGACTAAGTTGGATAATAAATCTGAAAGGTGCATCTTTATTGGGTATAAGGATGGTTTAAAAGGCTACAAGCTTTGGAATCCATAAACAAGGAAGGTTGTCTACAGTGAAGATGTGGTGTTTAGAGATGTGAAATATGTTCTTAAACATGAAGTCATACCAAAGGAACCTGCGAAGATAGAGTTTGAGCTAAAGGAGGATGAATCAGACTCGACAACAATACAAGATTCAGAAGAGGAAGAGACGCAAACTCTAGTTGTGATAAGATTAGTTCGAGAAAGAAGGCACCCAGAAAGGTATAGTCCATATGCTTTACCTTCAAATTTTTCTTTAAATATCACTGATGATGATCCTAGAACTATTAGGGAGGTAGTGTATTTAGAGGATGGAAAAATATGGAAGGAGGCCATGGTTGAAGAAATGACATCCTTGCACAAAAATGAGGCATGGAACATGGTGGAATTGTTGGCTGCAAGGAAGCCCATTTGGAGAAAATGGGTGTTTAATAATAAGATGAATGTAGAAGGTAAGGTGGAGAAATACAAAGCTCGGTTGGTAGCAAAAGGTTATTCCCGGGTGAGAGGAGTTGATTTTGGTGATATTTTTTCTCCTGTTGCCAAGGTTACTTCTTTAGATTACTTTTATATGTTGCTGTTGCATTTGATTTTGAGGTGGAATAGATGGATGTGAAGACAACATTTCTTCATCAGGACCTGGAAGAGGATATCTGCATGAAGAAACATGAAGGCTTTACAGTGAAGGATACGAAAGAACTTGTATGGAGGTTTAAAAAGTCTTTGTATGGGTTAAAACAGTCACCAAGGATGTGGTATAAAAAATTTGATACCTATATACAGGGCCTTGGCTTCAACAGAAGGAAAGAGGATCATTGTGTGTTTTTTAAATCAATAGGTGACCATGTTATTTATTTGGTCTTGTATGTGGATGATATGTTGCTGGTTGGAAATGACAAATATATTATCCAATATGTATAGACCAAATTGTTATCCAAATTCAACATGAAGGCTCTTGGTGCTATAAACTATATTTTGGGCATGGAAATTAAGAGAGATCGGGAAAAGAGGAAGCTCTAGTTAAACCAAAGGAAGTATGTTGAGACAATATTGTAGAGGTTCAATATGCAGGATAGTAAATTGGTGAAGGTTCCTATTCCTGTAGGTGTAAAGCTATATGTTGAACAGTGTCCCAAGACACAAGAATAAGAGGAGGATATGTCTCGTGTTCCATATGAAAGTGTTAGTATGAATCTTAATTCCAAGCGTATGAAAAAATAATACTTTAGCTGCGCATAACAAACAACCCTAATAGTAGAGATATGATCATAATATCTTTGATTCGAGTTGGGGTGATCGTATAAATGCTGTAAAAATCTAGATCTATGCATTAGAAGACATTAAACAATAGAAAAAACAATATTTACTCCATGCATCCAATAGACAAGACAAGAATATATCAAATGAATTTTGTATGAATGGCACCTAGGAGGAAAACAAAAGAGGGTGTTCCTGGTTCTCGTCAGTGGGATGGGTTCTTGTAAGTTCTCAACACTTCAGATTTAGAATTCCTCTCTCTTGATGGTGTAGAAAACCCAGAAAAAAATTTAAAAAATATGGCTATGATGGTGGATCAATAGTTAGACCAAGAGTTGAGATCGATAGTGATCTTTAGGCAACAAAAGGTGACAAATGAATGGGAAAACCATTCTATTTATAACAAAATATTGAGTTAGTCGAGATAATTGTGCATAATTAAAATATTATTAACCAAATCAAGATCCAATTTTTATGGAATATTTTATTATATTTGTTGGAGTGAAAGGGAATTTGACTTGAGTCAAATCCCCTTATTTGTAAATGATAAATAAATAAATGATTTATTTATCATTTTAAGGATGTGATTAAGTAATAGTAAATAAACAAATTATTTATTTATCGTTTTAAGGATGTGGTTAAGTAATAATACATAAATAAATGATTTATTTACCATTTTAAGGATATGGTTGAGTAATAATAAAATAAATAATTATTTATTTAATTATTTAAGGGAGATTTAGTGATATTTAACAAGGCATATTATTTAAGTAATGTTTAAATAATTATTCTTAGAAAACAATAAGATAAATAATTATTTATCTAATTAATTTCCTTGTTTTGGGTTAAATATAACCAGGAATATTAATTAAACTGTTGTTTAACTAATTATTCCTTGAGGAAAATCAAACAAATATGGATTTATTTAATTTTTCCCCATGGGGTTTCCTGTTTAGACCATAAACAACTTAATAAAGGTGGTTTTACTAAGTTATTTTCATAGTGAATGCAATTATACTTGGGGTAAAATTGGTCTTACATGGTGTACTTGGGTCTATCTAATACTAATGGGTTAGATGACCCAATAATGGTGTAGCAGATTGCCCCCCAATGTGCGAGTGATAGGAGCTAATCGTATGATCGAAGTACGTTGTAAGAACTCAATCACTATACATCGAAGGGGAAGTAAAAGAGAGAGGAGTGTAAGGTAGACAAAAGTGCTAAAAGAACTAGACCCTGAGGAGGTGAGACTTACAGGTGTGACAAGTTTCTTTGATGAGTGAGTACCTGCTATAGGCTGCGGGGGAGGCATACCTATGCCCGCCAAGGCAATAGTACAAACAAGAAGGCATCCAGAAAACCATGGGAAGAAATAATAAAGCATATGCTGGCATAAACATGAGCCAGATGAATAAGATGAGAATGAATCCCACATACATATTGTGCTTGGGATAATAGCCAGGGCTTTGTACATTAATATCTGAGTACATGAGATATGACTACAACCCAGATGCCCCTGTAAATAGGAAAGGGCTCTGAAAATATGACTGATATATGCACTCAAGAAGGTGCTTCATGCGACTGAGGTTGGTATCATCAAATCTATGGGGCTACATCGAAGGCTGAAGTGAAGAAGTCATCCAGGTATGTGGGGGCCTACCTGTAGGACCACCCCCTCATGAGGGTTGGGACATCTCACACACACTTGGGAATCACCGATATCAATTGTTGCATCACTGAACCATCAAGTATACGGGTCTCTATCATGCTGAAGGGAGCTGGAGCTGAGAACCTATCAATTCAAAGGGAAATAAGGAGTCCTTTTGCCTAATCCGGGGCACCGAACAAGAGTGGAAGCTGGAACCAAGGCACACCGCCTTCTAGACCTGTCTTCTAGAATGAATGAATTGATGTCGACAGAAGGAGGTCTGCCATAGGTGAGGCAATAAGGGATTCTCAACTAAGGTAGGAGAGACAATAGTAGAGCGACTGATAGACTGACACCAATGATGATGATGAAATGGGGGGTATTGAGTAGCGAGCAGACGACTTCCCTTGTTAGAGTATAAAGGGCATGAATGACCTGGCAGCGACTGACACATCATCATGAGGGATAGGGGATAGTGGGACTGAAGGCCATAATGTGCGACACGAGAGAGGAACCAAGCAATGAAGGGTGGAGGACTATAGTGGGATGTAAAGGGACTTGAGAGGGACTCCATGAAAGCAATGATGACTCAACCTGGATGCTCTAAAAAAGGGTGACTTGATGGTGCTGCCACACATGTAAAGGGTCCAATGGGGACCATAAAACCATGAGTACAAGATGGTAACTCACGACAAAAGTCAACATGAGCGTGGACAAGTATGGAGGCAACGTGGTGCCCCCAGTACGAGTGTTGCAAGTGAAGAAATTATATTTTGAGGAAGGGTGAAGTGGCGCTTCTTAGGAGAATGTGTCCCGGTGAAGTATCAAATCACTAAAAACTAGCATATACCCATTTGAGGGCTTTCCAATGGTACATATGGTTCATCAAATTGAGCTACAGTTTGGCCGCAGCAAGCGAAAGAAAAATCAGGGGTTTTCTTTTAATAAGGCATTTTCCGTCCCAATTCACTCATTCACAGGTGGAGCTATGGTGAATGTAGTCATGAGAGAAGGCCCTAAATCTTGTGGTGATGGTAGCAGATAAATCGACCGTTGGAATTGAGAGTAGTTAGTTGCAGGTAAGAGGCCTAATCTTACTCTTTCATTTCAGTGGATTGAAATTTCAGTTTAGGTACCCAGAGCTCATGAACAGGCCAAGTTGCACTTTTTGGGGTCTTCTCTGCGGCCTAGGTAATAGGTCCTGGGCATAAAAATGCGACCTATCCCAGGGAATGACCTGAACAGTGCGACCTGTCAGAGAAAGGGGTTTTCAGTGCTGTTTTTGGCTGAGATCTAGGATTTTTATGGTTGAGGGGCATAGGTGCCCCCAAACATGTTGTGGACATGCCAAAATTTATTTAGAAAAAGGGAAATCTAAACACATTTTAATGATGTGGCGCACCATTTGTTTTCGGTATGGTTATGCAGTTTGAGAAGGGAAATAGATGATTACCAATCTATTTTGGTACTACATATATGAATCAAATGGACTTTAAGTTTCCGGGTTGAAATAAATGGTGTTACTATCCCAAAGAGAGGATTTTGAGATAATGAACTGATGTTGTCCCAGAGAACCCATAGGTTGGTCAACCACAATGTCTATGAGACTGGGTTTCTTATGTAATATGAAGGAATGATGACGGGTATCATCCCTAAAGTGATCTGAAGTTATATGGGACTCTAGAGGTTCTTCTAAATGTGGAAGAATAATTGGACTAGAGTCGTCACGACTAGATTCACTAGGAGAGTTATGGAGAATTGCTTCTCCTGGTCTCTCAAATATGGGTGCCCCCTTTCCCAAACATTGGGTGTCAATGTAATGGCCATAAGGTGCATGTGGTTTGAATGCATGAGTTCGATGTAAGGGGTGATAGATACATTCAGGGGTGGTGGCTACTTCCATAATGTCATCATCGTAAATAGAAGATGGGGTGATTAATGGAAGAAAGACCACCTGACACGGTGAATCTACCTTACTCATCATCATGAGAAGAGAGGTTCACATGCGCATCGTCACAAGGGGTGACGAAAAAGTGAGCAGATAGAGGATCTACTAATGTTGAACTCAGGGTGGTCGCTGAAGGGAGGTCAGGCAAAACATCATGGGGAGTCTCGAAGGGGACTTCCATCGAGGGTCACGTGGATGATGATAGATAGCAGATGGAGGACCAAGTCCTCGTTATCTGAAAATCATAAGGGGGAATGTCAATGGGAGAATCTGTGTCCTCTGGTGTTACCGAAGCAAGATGCGAAAATAAGGGAGTGGTTGACACATTGCACTCGGTCTCGAATTCGCGTAAGGCTTATAAAGAGGAATGATACTCTTCGAGGCAAGGATAGAGGTGAGTGTAGTGGCCATGGAAATCACACAAAGCACAAGGGTGATTTGTGCGTAATGGTTTGAGTTTCGAGATTGAATCGGGTATAGTGACATATACCTCTGGGATATCAGATTCTGGAAATGTATTATTGACCATGGACTTGAGGTGAGGCAACTCCGGACAAGTATGGGTGGCGTGGCCAACAAAATCACACAAATAACACTAGATGGTACACTTTGGAGGCTGAGGAGGGGTAGGGTTTCTCGGGGTAGCCTTGTCCTTTAATGACCCCTTGTGAGCTTTTCCCTTCTTATCCGAAGCAGTCACAATGGGAGGTGGTTCCTATTGAGGTGAAAGAGGCACTGGTGTAGTGGGAGAAGTCATAGGGACCAGTTGAACCAGGTTCAAAGCAAGATAAGGTTTGGGTTGACCAGGCGGGGTAGCAACTGGAGGATCGAGGTACCAGCCAGGAATCCAAAGGGTCAGGTTAGGAAGAGAGAGGGTGGCCATAACAAGTACTGTGTACACTCCTGGTGGGGGAGCTAGGAACGATATCTGACTAGAGGGGTAATGACCAGGTAGGATGGCTCGAAGATGGTTGAGGCCTGGAGGAACCGTTCCAGGAGGGTACAGGGGGTCATGAGTACCAACTGAAGGTGAAGGGAAGGGAGAAGAAGGTTCAGAAGGCTGATCAAAAGACATCATGAGAATCTGGTAATTGGGAGAACCAGATGGAAGAGGTTGAGTGGCCACCTAACCTTTAAGTGGTTGGGTAGCCACAAATCCTTGCTAAGGAAAAGGATTAGTAGACAAAGCCGGTTGACTAGGTGCAGGACTGGGAGGAACGACAGGGACAACTTGTTGTCCTCTCAATGTTGCTTGAGACTCCCATAGTTGTCACATCTATGCCAGAAGAGGACAATCATGCGTATAATGACCATAAACACCACAAAAGAAAATGGCTTGTTCGTACGAATAGGCCTATCTTGCTTGGGCTGAGTGCCTTGTTGCTGGTTTGTAGTGTTAGAAGCATTACCTTGATTAGGTCTAGGATTGCTAGGAGTAGCTTGATTTTGAGTGCCTTTCCTCTTCCTTTTGGAGGGAGGAGGATTAGTCACGCCCTGTTGTGCATATACCTGCCCCTGAGGGGGTAGTGGCTGCTATTGCGGGGGTTGAGAAGGCAAGGGAGGAGGTGCTAATGCTAGAGGATCTGGAGCACTAGGATGTGGATACGGGTAATAAGGAGGTTGGGTAAAAGTGTGGTAAACAAGAGGTTGGGAAAAAAGAGGAGGCATGCCATATCCTGGATACGTTCTACCAGGAGGGGGAAAGTACAGGAGGTGCTGGCCCCCCCCTGAGGAAAGCCATAGCCCATGGGGGGTTGAGCATATGGATTAGAGAGAGCTCCAACGATACCGTTGGCTGCGTGAGATGCCTCAGTGCGTTGGCACCACTGGGTCTAAGAAGATCAGGTAGAACGGTATAAACATAACTCGACTGAGTGTATATCAGGTCATATTTTAACGCAATTTGGAGGGCAGCTTGTTTGGTTTGAGGAAAGTGCGATGCAAAATCTTTTCCGAGAAGTGGAAAAAGAGATATAAGGAACCAGTCCATGTAGACATGGTCTTCGAAGGTAGGAGCTCGAAATAGGTTCTTTCGTCTCCACCATTCTTGAACATGGTCGGATAGGCGGGTTGCAGAAGATTGACGGAAAGAGGTCAAGAGTTCGGTACCAGTGTTGTAACGAAGGGGAAGCTAGAAATAAGACAAAAAAGCCTGGGAAAGAGTCACAAAGGTGGTATGGGAGGAAGGGGTCTGATCAACATACCACTTAGAAGCTTCACCTGTAAGCGTTCGTTGGAACAACTGAAGATGTACAGAGTCATCGGTAATTGAGTTAGATGAACACCACATGTGGAAAGATCGAATATGATTTGAAGGATCTTCTCTAGTAAGGCCTTCAAACTTTGGGATGTCTGAAGGGAGCTTTTTTGGCATAGTAGGCAAACTAGCATCATGGCGTATAGGGTCGTTTATCAACTGGTCGAAGTCGAGGAGGCTGAGGCCTGCCATGACAGGGAGCAAGGGTGCAGCTGGGGTAGTGTTAGTTGCAGTCCCACTAGTGGTATTCCCAGCATGAGGGCCGAGATTACCACCAGCGTTAGGTCCTGCACCATACATGGTGAAGGTGACAAGGGGAGAACTGAAGGCAGAATGATAAGGAGAACCCAAAGGACCAGAAGAAGAGTCAGAGTGCAGACTCGGTTGAGGACTAACTCGAATACTATGCAGAGGAGTAAGTCTCCCTACCCGAAACTGAGGATGAAGGCCAAGAAGTCTCCAGGATGAACACCTTTGTGGTGTAATGGTGACGATACAAACATGACACAAAGGAAAAAGAGACCGACAAGGGCAGGGAGGTGCAATATCAATCGATTACAATGTCGAAACAAGGGCAGAGAGGTGCAAGATCAATTGATTTCAATGTTTTAGAGTATTTTCTTGGAGGTGTTAACCAAGCCCTTTTTCGCTTAGGGTGTGTGTGTGAAGTGTGCAAATTTTAATTTTTAAACCCAGATGTTTGTAGAGAAAAAGGAAAAGTGTGTTGTATAGCTGTAAATAACCTGCAAATGACAGTATATAAGCCTGTAAGACAGAAAATAAGCAGCTAATAATGAAATAATCTAAACCCAAGGAGGCGGGCCTCTCAACAACTAGTCTATAGGTGAGTGAAAAAAATAATCAAAACACACTAAAACAGCCAATAGATCTAAGGTTAGAAGGGACAGGGATCTAAAGGACAAAATCTGCAAGAAAGTGGTGCAGAAACAACAACAGATCAGAGGAAAAATTGCTGTAAAAAGACGTGGTGAAAGGCTATCTCTAGGACGGAAGCGGAGTGCACCCTAAAGGAAAACCCAAACAAAGATAAATGAGGATATTTGGATGGATAACAATCTGATCTAAAGCGGATCTGAAGGTGAGGTATCAGATCTGAAAAAATAGCTGAAGACTTTGAAGTTTCAGACAACCTGCAACAGCAAAAACTCTTCCACAAAAAGTGGAGGGTAAGCCCTAGGGGGCTAGGTTCCATCTTATTTGAGTAAAACATAACAAGTATAGGTCCAAAATGGGTGGAGATGGAGGTCAGAAAAACCTGAACAGAGGCTCAGATAAACCCAGAAAAGTTTCAGGAAAATTCCCGCAAAAAGTCCAGGTCGCAGTTTTTGACCTGTTTTCAGCAGAGGTCACACTTTTTGGTTTGTAATGTGCATCTTGAGGGTCAAGGTCGCAAGTTTTGGGCTGAAAAGTGTGACCTACACCTCCATCACTCTCAAGGGTAGATTTCAGAAAAAATTGTTGTCTCAGTTGCGGCTGATTTCTGTCACCTGTGCAATGGGTCCGAAAACACGTTGAAGTTATAATTTTTATTGTTTTAGGGTTTTATAGGTTAAAAAAAACATCGAGAAAAGAAAAAAAAAGGGGCTGAAGAGAAATCCTAGGGTTTGAAGCAGCTAGATATGCAATGATAAAAAAAATGAGAGCGGTCGCAATATTAAACCCGTGTGGAGTCACCAGTTATTAATATGAATCTTAATTCCAAGCGTATGAAAAAATACCACTTTAGCTGCACATAAAAAACATCCCTAATAGTAGAAATTACTGCTAATATCTTCATATTTGCAGTTAGGTGAGAAATATAAATGTTGCAAAAATATATATATATGCATTAGAAGACATTAAATAGTAGAAAAAACAAGATTTAATCCATGCATCCAATAGACAAGACAAGAATATATCAAATGAATTTTGTATTAATGGCACCTAGGAGGAAAACACGAGAGGGTGTTCCCGGTTCTCCTAAATGGGGTGGGTTCTTGTAAGTCCTCAGCACTTTAGATTTAGAATTCCTCTCTCTTGATGGTGTAGAAAACCTAGACAAAAATGGAAAAATATGGCTATGATGGTGGATCAATAGTCAGACCAAGAATTGAGATCCAGAGTGATCTTTAGGCAACAAAAGGTGACAAATGAATGGGAAAACCCTTCTATTTATAACAAAATATTGAGTTAGTCTACATATTGGTGCATAATTAAAATATTATTAATCAAATCAAGATCCAACTTCTATAGAATATCTTATTAAATTTGTTGGAGAGAAAAGGAATTTGACTTGAGTCAAATCCCCTTATTTGTAAATAATAAATAAATAAATGATTTATTTATCATTTTAAGGATTAGATTAAGTAATAATAAATAAATAAATGATTTATTTATCATTCTAAGGATGTGGTTAAGTAATAATAAATAAATAAATGATTTATTTATCATTTTAGGGATATTGTTGAGCAATAATCAAATAAACAATGATTTATTTAATTATTTAAGGGAGATTTAGTCATATTTAACAAAGAATATTATTTAAGTAATGTTTAAATAATTATTCTTAGAAAATAATAAGATAAATAATGATTTATCTAATTAATTTCCTTGTTTTTGGTTAAATATAACCAATAATATTAATTAAATTGTTGTTTAACTAATTATTCCTTGAGGAAAATCAAACAAATATGGATTTATTTAATGTTTCCCCATGGGGTTTCTTGTTTAGACCATAAACAACTTAATGAAGGTGGTTTTACTAAGTTAGTTTCATAGTGAATGCAGTTATACTTGGGGTAAAATTGGTCTTACATGGTGTAATTGGGTCTATCTAATACCAATGGGTTAGATGACCAAAAAATGGTGTAACAGAAAGTGCAGTGGGTAGCCTGATGTATGCAATGGTCTGTACTAGACTAGACATTGCACATGAAGTGGGAGTACTGAGAAGGTTTATTGGACAATAGTGAAGTGATTTTTCAGATATTTGCATGGGACTAGTGATTATGGTTTGTGCTACCAGGGAAGACTAGGAGTGGGCAGAGTTTTTGACATCCGTGGTTTTGTTGATGCAAACTAGGCTGGATATTTGGACCAAAGAAGATCTACAAGTGGGTATGTGTTTAGCATATTTAGAGGTGCTGTTACATGGATGAGTAAAAGACAATTTGTAGTGGCTCTTTCAACTATAGAGGCAGAATACATGGCAGCCACTCATGCAATCAAGGAAGCAGTTTCGTTACAAATATTGTGTTCAAGTATGGGGTTGGTGCAGTGAGCAATAAGTATATACTATGAAAGAAAAAGTGCAATTTTCTTGGTTAAGAACCCTGCTTATCATTCAAAGACAAAGCACACTGATGTTCAATATCACTTTGTGAGAAATATGGTTGAGGATAAAAATGTGTTTGTGGTAAAGGTGGACGCTTTGAAGAGTTTTTCAGATGCATTGACAAAGTATATGAGCACTGAGAAGTTCTCTTGGTGTAGCGAAAAAATGGGTGTTGCCGGGCTAGACTATTGACTAAGCTATCCTATGGCTCCATGAAGAAAGAAAAAAAAAGTGGGAGAATGTTGGGTGTGTGTTATATTTTGGACCCTATTTTAGGTGGGTGGACTCGCCTATGGTTTTGTGCATGGGCTTGCACATGGTTTTATGGCATGATGGTTTCCAGCCCCTGGTATTTTGTAGATCCGGTCAAGGGAACTATGGTTCTATTCTAATCTAGGGTTAATGGATTGGGGTTTATGAATGCTTCGACATGTATATATATGTATTGTAACACTAAAAGGAATATAATGTAAAATCAAGCTGGTAGTCATGATTTGGGATCCAGGGGAAAAATCTCCGTGTATATATGTTTTATGTTTCATGTTCTTGCTATTGTTTAGTTTCCATTTTTAAGAATTTGTTTGTAGATAATTTCTTTACAGTGTTAAAACCTACAATTTATAAACCTAATGCTTGACCATCATTATAAACCCAAGGGATTTATATTGCATCCAAGGGATTTATAGCAAGTGCTCTTCCATTTAGTTAACACCCTTTAAAGAATTATACTTTAAAAAAATAATCTTGAAACTTTATAAATTGTAAATTCTACAACATTCAATAAATTATAAAACTTTTTAAAGTCTTGGAAAATATCTTACTAAACAATAAAAATAGCATCGAAATATGTACCTAATGGTTATGGAAATTATAAAAGTGGGTGGAGGAAAAATAGTCATATATAATATAATCAATATGTTTAGTTGAATACTCAATTAGAAGTGAAGCTTTGAAGACATTGATAGCCTATAAATGACCTATAATTATCAAATCTAAAATCTGAAATTACACCAAAGAATTATTTCTCACACTCTGAATCATGTAAATATGTTGTGAAAGCATAAAAATCTTCCTCTAAAATATTTATTTGCATGCCAAAAATACAAAAACAATAAATATATATGATGCAATTATGAATAATGAGCTACATGGTTGAATCCTACTCGCTATGGGGTCTAGAAAACTCATAGGGAGTGCTTCTCGTTATTAATTAATTAAATATTTCAAAATACATCGATCAATAACAATGATCATGAAACATGACCATTAAAAGGATGTTAAAAATTATGAGCACAAATTTTGGCTAATATATGTTACACCAACAAAATATCAAAGAGGTATTTAGAGACTTCCAAATCCACACCAAGCATGAGTATCCAAATATGTAATTCTATGAATACAAGGAAATAACTCTTTACCTCTCAATGATAACTATATCCTCCCACAAGTACTTCAACTCGAAAAGAGGTGTGAAGACAAGAACCTCAAAGTAAAAAAGACTAAACATTACAAAAACACACTTCCTCCCCCCTCTACCTTTATAGAATAGATATAGGGGAATAATAAAAAAATCCATAGAGAATAGGATGAGAGTGGGAAAAATAAATATGATAAGAAAAATACAACCACCAATGAAATATACTGATTTGAGCATGTTTAAAGTACATTAAACAGAGATGGCATCCATATTACATTAAAGTGGCATTGGTAAATTTTTGGATTGGTCAATTTCCAACTATCCATAGTGCCACCAATCTAATGAATAGTGATAGGATATGTTCCCATTAATGGATAAACATGTTTATAGCTCACATTTTTTCTTAATAAAAATTGTCTCTAACTGACAACCTTCCATAGTTCTAGTGCATAACTACAAAACATGGACACAAAAGTGAGCATAAAGTCTAGAAGACAAATCTACCTTAATGGAGAAAAAAAAGAAATAAAAACTTATGTACAATGTACCAACCATTGAAATGATAGAAACATGAAAGAAAATGTCTTGATACTTCTCATCAAGGACAAAAAGAATCATATCACCTACAACATGAATCTATAAACCTTTTTCAGAAAATGGTGTTAATACACTAATTATAGTTGGTTGGAAAAATAGGTCAAGGAGGAATTTTAAAATTAACCAAAATTATTTATTCGTGGAATAAAAGAAGCTCAATATTAAATAATTTAAGATAATTAGAATAGAAATGAAAGACAATATTCAACCAGAGGATATTATTAGAGAAATTAAAAAGGAAAGGAAGAAGATGGACACATCTTACTTCTTCTAATAGATATATCCACACGAGAAACTTAAAATGAGCTCCTCCAAACCCTCCAAATTAAGGAAGCCCCAACCTATTCACATAAATGATGGTCACAAAGAATGAAATATTTGACTACCAATACTTGTTGGTTGCTCTTATCATAAAAGTGAAATATCAAGAGCATATTCCTTTGCTAAATAATGCTCAATTTTCGAAATGTAATATCATCGCAATCATTATGATATCATCATTGGGAAAATTCGTTGCATAGAATAGTTGGATTTATCACCAATGTAAACTAAGCTTCATGTATTGAAATTTGAAATGGAAAAAAAATAAAAAATTCTCTTTATTTTTTAATCACTGATAGTTAAATTCTCTAACCCAAGCAGCTAATATTATTGATAATGTTACCTAAAATTGAGAATCAAATATGATAATATATATTTCAAATCAATTGTATGAGTTGATTATTACAAAAAGAGAGCATTGTATGAACAATTGATGCATGACATGAAAAATTATACGACATATGAACTATATCGTTATCACCTATAAAAAATGTGGATTCCTTACAATATCAACAATCCTAGATCTTATTAGCAATATGATAAATATGAATACAAATATCTAATACAAAAGAAATAATCAATTGGACCAATCCTAAGGACAATCAGCTTCTATGATTCTCATCAGCCTTATCAAGGGATTTTTTCAAAATGTACATGATGAATTAGGTCATTGTAATGGCTTTGTAGACTACATAATGGTATGCATGGTGTAATTTACTAAGTACCTTGATCCCCACTATCTGTAAGGAAACAAGTCTCAAGCGCTAAATGGGAAACTACAAACATTTCATATTGAAAAACATGTTTAACTCTCTTCAACCGATCGTGATTTTCACCCATAAGAAAAACATGTAAACACAAGGGCAAAGCAAGTCTCATAAATTTTGATCTAGTTTCGAAAGTTTCACTTGTTGGTTCGAGGTTGGATTGTTATGGATAGTGTGGAAAATGTGAAACTAATGTAAGCAAAAGAGTCAAGATGGGATCTATCAGGTTTTTGTTTGAGGAATTGGAGTTTATGTTTTGATCATAAGCAAGAAAAAAACTACATATAGAAAATATTGGTTGTAATGCATGGTTTTTCCTTATAATTGTAGCATAGAAAAGATGGTGCATAAATTTATTGTTTATGAATAAGGTTGGTTGTAAACGGTGGATAGGAGAATGTCTCATACATTGGTTTAACTAGATCTCAAACATGATCCTGAGTGGAGTTACAAATTGAGCGAGGAAAGCAAGACTATACCCAATAAATTAACTATTAGAGAGTACCATTAAGATATGGGTTTTTTCATGTTGTTGGTAACCAACACTTAATCCAATATTTGAGGAAATAACCAACCAATTGAAGGTACACAATTGTTTTTTATTTAACTATATTAAATATATCATCAAGTAACTTAAATAATTTCCTATATCCAACCCATTTATATTTTCCAATAGTTGTTGAACCTTAAAATCATAAACCAAATAATCCAATCTAATCAGACAAGAAATTTTTTAATAACCTACCTCATTAGGGATATAAAGTGAAAACCAGTGCTGTATAAAAATACTATTATTCTTGAAGAACCATGGCACCCCCATTGTACTCATTTAAGATACGCCTACAGTTTAAATTCCAATATGAAAATGTCTTTCCCTTTTTGTCGAAAGAGAAATCCTCCCTTTAATACTATTTTTTTCAGGTAGAGATGCATCTCATCATTCCATCACATAAGGAGGAAATTTCACTCCATGTTGATAAAAATACTGAGGGAGGGGGGGGGTGGTGAATGAGTGTTTAAAAATCACAAAAACTTTTACTTTTATTTTATAAATTTTGTATGTGCCTTGAATGAAGCCAACTAATGTATGTATGGGACTGCAATTAAGGAAACTAGTGTATACCTATAAAACTTATAATTAAGTTAAATAATCATTTATTTAAATTAACTAGTGCATAATTTATTCATCAGACTGTTAATAAGTAGCAAGAATGTGTAGTAAGAAAAAAGTAAACCATCACACATAAGAAACACACATGAACACTAGGATTTAAGGCAAAAACCCCATGTGGGAGAAAAGACCATTGTTGTCATCTTTGTATTTACTATTTATTATAAAGAAAACTTCTTACAATCTTGCACTAGCTCAAACTCATACCAGCATGCAGGCACCCTCTTGAAAAAGGCTACAACCTTCACTCATTTTCCAACACCCATTGGAAGGGAGCTACGACCCCCTAATCACGTTTACCAGCACCCACTGGAAGGGAGCTATGACCCCCTGATATCATTTGAAAACACCCACTAGAAGTGGGATACAACCCCCTCACTGATCACTAGCTACTACTAGTAGGAAGCTTTGACTCCCTCACTGAAGGCTCTAACCCTTATCACCATTTGTGGACCACGTTTCATAAATTTTCACACTACATCCACCTACTTCAATACATCACAAATTGTAGACCAATTTTCATCAAATAATCCATGATGAATGCTTTAACATCATATAAGCCAAATATCAAAATTAAAACTTATTAATATACCCAAAACATTCATCCAATTTTTGAAAAAAATCACTAAACCAATCAATCACCAATCATTTGAATAATTAACCAACCACCGAAGCAAACAATTACTTAACCAATCACCAAATCAATTCAAACACAACAGCAAGATCATTGTAACCAAAATATAGAACTGAACTCAAAATATTGCATCAACAATGAAACCTTGATCATTCATAAACCAAAATGTATATGCTACTTCACTTAAGGAAACCCATGTGTATACACACTTTTCTATAAAACAACCTGCATACAGATCTCAAAATACTAAGTTCTGGAAATTGTTACTCTGAATCAATCATAGACTTGGACAAAGTCATTCTAAAATATTATTTTAGATTGCAGATCTCTAAAACCTCATACAATTAGAAAAATAAAGTATCTTTTTCAACTAATCAGCATGTATCCAATTTCAACTTCACAATTCAAACAATTATGCTTCAGACATTGTCAGTAAATGCAAATCAACATGAAGACATCATTGACAGAACACATAAATACAACAACAATAATAAGATTGATCAGTCATATTATAATTAGAAACCCTACCTTTATGTACGCGACTGTGATAAAGCGAACCCCTGTGTATAAGTGACTTTAACGAGGCCAACCTGCGTACATATATTCAAATTTTGACCTAAAATTGTGCAACCCTTTTGTTATCACTCCGCCAAATTCCCAAGGCCGAGGAAGAAATCCCAACATAGGTAACCACAAACCAAGCTTTTGACTTGATAGCTAGTCCTATCAAGCTATAGAGGGCTCTCTCCAAAAGGGTCACAACAAGGAGGGATGGAGAAATTAGGGTTTTTAGGCTATATATAGAGCGCATGGGGTTGTTTTGAATTGATTTGGTTGGGGAATCATTGGATGAAAGAATTAGGTCAAGGAAAGCTAGGTTAAGGAAAATGAGTTAAGGTTTTAGGGATCAAAGGGGTAAGGTAGGTATAATGATTATCACTGGAAGAGAATTTTTATGGAGTGGTGTTGAAGCTTAAAGAAGACTAAGAAAAGCATAAGAGATTTATTTTTCTCTGACAGAAGAATATGAAAAAAATATGATCAGCTACCCAAAACAGAGCATGTGTAAACATGTATTCTAATTATCTAACCCATAAAAGGTCATAAAATAGCAATGAAAGTGAAAATGAACACAATAATTTCAAACATATGATACTGAAGAAAAAACTATGATAGACATTCAATACCACAAGTATCCCATAAAAGTAGTTGCGACTCCTCTTTATTAGCTTGGCCAAACTCAATGAAAAGTTTCCTTGATCAACTAGTAAAAATCAAATTGATTCCAACCCTTTTCTATTATGAAGAAAGAGACTAAATAGACATGAAAATCACCTTCACTCATCCTCAGTGGTCGAATCCATGAGGTCAGAAAGATATTAAACAAAGATCTGAACTGATAGCTGAAGTATAGGATGGTCCAAGTGGCTCATTCCTAACTTAAGTGAACTGATTCATTGCACCTCATTTGTTTGATTTACCTAATGTATTTAACCAAGTAAATAGTAAAAACATGATAATTACATTTAGTTTCATCATTTACATAGGTAAAATCATCATTTCCCAAGATAAAAATCAAAACAAGAGTGAAACTCGGAAAATTTCAGAAGACTGCTAAATGCACCATCTCCTTGTCAAACGCATCCTCTCTCTGTCAAACACGCCCTCTCTGTTCAAGTCTGCATTTGGGTCCCTTCCTGGTGTCCAAATTTTCTACAATATGGCTTGTTATAAATCCTTTCAAGTCTACTTTACATAAATGCCTTTAGTTTGCAAAATTAAGCCCATTTCCCCTACCAAAAACACATTTTCCCAAGAATGGTAAATGCGCAGCGCCAAGGAAAAAAATGAGGCAGAAACATGGTTTTTTGGTGGTTTTTTGCCCTTTTTACTGACCAGGTTTCCTCCAAATGCTTAGAAAATTCACAAGGTGCATGTCCTCATCATTTTGAATCTAATGGTGGTGGCCATTTTCTCATTGGATGCTTGGTCAAGGCTTCAATTTTTCATGAGCTCTGTTGATCTTGGCCCTTGCAATTTTTCTCCTCATGGCATAATTATTTTCCATCATGCTTTTAATATAATTGTAATTTTGAGCCTTGGACAAGAGATTCTCCAAGTGTTGGTTGATGCTATCAATCCATGATTCCTTGTTCTCATTAATTTCTATGGCAAGCTACTCATTTAGGGTTAGCTAGTCAACTAGTTCAGCTTCCCTTTGTCTCTCTAGGGCTAGATCCCTTTTCAGCCCTCTCGACCTAGAGCTCTGTCTTGGAGGCTAGTCCTCCTCATCATCAGGTTCACCATACTTCTCTATTGTCTCTTCAAGAAAGTCTTTAGCCTTCTCTGCCTCTCTTTGTGCTTTGATGCATTTCACTTCATCAATGGAGTGTTTGGTATTCAACTGTTGGTTCTCTTGCTTGAGAAAGGTAATGACAAACTTGGAACTTTCAATATTAGCTTGGAGGTCTCTAATCTTGGCTTCCTTCTCTTGAATGATGAAGGAAGGATCATCATCATCAATCATTTCCAAGTTTACAAGTTCAAAATCTGCCTCTTTCTCATGGAGGTATTTCTCTTCATGTATGTCCACCTCTGCCATATTTTCCTTGGCTTTATGTACATTATTTGTTGGTGAATAAGGGAGGAACCCTCCCATATTATGTGGGGAAAACACATGCCTATGACCTCTTTGATAGGTATGTGCCAATGTGTCCAAATCTACCCTCTTAGGCTTGCTAATTTCACCTCTGCTAGGTGACCTAGTCTCATTGTGAAATGGAGATGCTGGTGGTGAAGTGGGTGAAAGAGACTGATCTGGTGATGATGTATGAACTATAGGATGAGATGGAGGAATGGATGTGGAAGGATGAGATGATGAATATGCATCTTGGTCATGCTGAATAGGTGGGACAGTGAAAATCTCATTGGATATGAAGGTGTCCCATGCAATGTTTAACTGATCAACGTGATGGAGGACCATTATCTTGATGAGGGAATGATGAAAGACACTTTGAATTTGATGATCATAATATCTCTTTTGGGCAATAAATTCCATCTTTCAATGCTCTGGTAGAGATAGTAAGTTATATTAAGCATTCTAACTCTTGTGAAGTGCATGAGTAGCCAGATATGATAAGAGTAGAGTCTAGAAAACCTAACCTCACAAGTAAACTACCTCATGATGATTTTCATCATGGGGACATATCTGTCCAGGAGGTAAGAGAAAGGAAAAATCCTCTTTATCTCATTCTTTTGCATTGGTTTAATATATGCCTCATAATAGAACTGATTCAAATCTCCTTTCTTGAACCATTTTGCCCCAATGTTTGGGATCCTAGTGGCAGCTGATATGATGGTAGGGGACATAGTGAAAGTGACACTGGCATGGTTTACATGGTTGTGATGGAGGTTGGAAATGAATAATCTAGACAACATAGGATGGTATTGAACCCTTGTACTTTCTCACAGAACTCAAAACAACCTACATACTTAAAGAATGTCACAGTGATGGGAGATGCCATGAGTTCTCTGGTATTTGCTGGCTCATGTCTAATAATTCTCCCTCCTTTTTCAGATGCCCTTATCTCTTGTCTTTCTTCCTCCTCACTATGAAGTTTGTTCTCTTCTTCTGCCATGATGTATTTGGTGTCAAAACCCTAGGGAGATGATGGAATGGAATGTGAGTGTATGAAGTGAGGGTTGGTGTGAGGAAATTTAAGGAGATGGGAATAGGGATTTGTAATATGAGGGAGGTGATAGGGGGTAGTGATGATGAGGGGTTTTATAATAGGGGATTTAATTGTATGTATGGTATAGGGAGCCTAGGCAAATGAAAACCTAGGAGTTAGGGTTTTGAAGGAGATGAAAATTTAGGGAAAGGGGATGTCAATGTAGGGATTTGGGAAAGTGTCTTATAATATGGGGAAAGGTATATGAAGGCTAAGGGACTGAAATTTAAGTGTAAATTAGGTTTTGGGGAAAAATAGTGTTTGTCATTAGAATAAAACACCAAATTTCTTGTAAAGAAACTTATGCATCCAAAATTACTTTGATAAAGAGGAGTGAAGCAAATTTGTACTTACTAGCTTATTGAGCTATGAAGAATGATTGTTGAAGGATTGAAGGTGAAGTTTAAAGGCCTTGCAAGAAAATTCCAAAGAAACTAGGAAAACGTGCAACACCAATGGAAAATACGGCCTCCTCTTGAAAAATGTGTAGCATTTATAGACAAACACACAACGCCAATGGAAGACGGGTAGCACCAATGGCAAAAATCTACCCCTGTTTTGCACAATTTCACCTAGAAACTTGAAAATTTCTCTTTTGTTGAGTTTTCTTGAGGCTGTAAGAAGAAAATTAACTTTGATTTGATGTGTTTAAGGGATTTTATACTTGAGTGGATTTGATTTATGCTTTGAAAACCCACTTTCCTTATGTTTCACTTTACCTTTCAAATTTTCAGACTATGCTCTTTGACTTCTGAATTTTTGTTTTGTAGGTTGATCAGTTGCTAGAGTTTGTCATTTATTTCCTCAAGTTTGGCATGATTATTCTGAGTTGGAAGATGGGGAGTGAAAATATTACATATAGAAAGCATAAAATTACATAGAAAATTAAAAAATAAATTACATTTTTGTTTTCATATAAAAGTGACATTTTGATATGAAAATCATATAAAATCAAAATTATAAATTTAAAAGTATAACATTTACATGCTGATGATATTTTGTAGATGGAAATAGAATGTCATTGAGTCACTCTCACCTTTGTTTGCTGACTTTATTGGGATGGAATGATGCATTTTTGGACCTTGGGAAACAAAAACTAATGACCCAATGGGACCTTTAATGACCTGCCTATCATAATTGACATTCGATGAGATAGTACATGGTGAAATGAGCTTTTCAAAAGTGTTATTATGCTCAAAAATACATGAAGGTGAGCCAACAAATGTGATTTTCAGAGGGAGAGTGAATTTTTATTGAGTAGGGCTACCATCAGTGAAACAATTTTTAGCATGACCTAATGGAATGTTATAAAAATTTCAGAGTGGGACACCTAAAATAATAATGAAAAGAGTGACTTTGATCACTAATGGAAGAATGCGTATTCTCACACTAACATTGGCCTTATTGGGGATGGCAGCTCTGAAATAGGTGTCAAGAACCATAGATATCTGAATTTTGCATATCAGTGCCTCTTCCATTGGGCTAATATGGTCAGAAAATAATTGAAATTCAAATGCAAGACTAACTATTGACAACTCAATGACACAAACTGAATGAAACTAACTCAAATTTGACTAAAATTGACTGAAACAATGACTCAAAACTGAACTGCTCTTGTGAAAACTTAACTTGAAATAGTAGAAACTCAATGAAGGTCCATGGCCTTCACCTCAGGCTCTAAACTCCAATGCTTTTCCACTTCACACTTGAATAAATAGCAAACTGGTATATACAATGATGATGAAAATTTTCATAATTTTCGGATCAAAAGAGATAGTACTTTAGGAGCCTGCCATTAACTGGCCCTCCTAAGAAACTTTTCCCATCCATTTCCTTCAAGAGATATGCATTTTTTCTAGGAGAAGCTACAACCTTAAAGGGACCATTCCATAAATTATCAAAGTTCTTGTGCTTACCTTTGTCTTCATTCTTGGCATCCCGGCGGAGCACCACATCCTCAATATTGAAATCATCTTGTTTGGTTTTCCTCTCATAAATCTTCTTGATTGTATCATGGAGCTTGGAAGTGTTATGGAACACTTCTTCCCTTGTTTGCTGCAAGTGAATCATTTGGTTTATTTTGCATTGAATATCATTTTATTCACTTACGGCCTCTTGTAGAAGTTTCATGACTGGGACAGCCAATGAAGTAGGGAAAAATGTATCCACACCGTAAACTACCTGAAATGGAGACATGCCAATGGATCTCTTGCTACTTACGCGACTTTCCCACGGTGCATTTATTAGCTTCTTGTGCCAATTATTTTTGTTAGCCTCCAACATCTTTTTTATTATGTTGATCAAAGACTTGTTGGAGGAATCCGCAAATCCATTGCCTTCTGAATAATATGTTGTAGAATGACCCAATTTAGTATTATACTTATCACATAATTCTATCATCTTCTTTGATTTGAAGGTGGAAATGTTATCCATGATGATATTTCTAGAACAACCAAACCAGGACAAGATGTTAACTTCTAGAAACTGAATTATCACTGAGTCAGTAGCTTGCTTGGTTAGGATCGCTTCGATCGAGATAGTTTGTGGTGGTAAGTATCTATCTATGTTGAGCAGATGAGGGTGGATGTATCTAACCGATAAAATCTAAGCCCCACTGCTAGAAGGGAGCTTCAACTGAAATGGGCTGTAATGGTAAAGGAAGGAGCTTACGTTTACCTTATAAAAGTTGGCACTCATGGAAACTCATGACCATCTTGTACAAATATGCAAACAATTTAGGCCAATAATAACCCGCTCTCAGTACTTCATTGGTCATATTCTTCCAGTACAAATGACCCCCACGATCTCCCTTGTGGAAATCCTTCATCACTTTTTTGGATTCATCTTCTACCAAGAAATTGAGTAATACTCCTCCAAGATCCTTCCAATAGAGTGCACTACCTAGTATGTAGTATTTCAAAGCTTTAAGTTTCAAATACCTACTCTTACTCTTTGAAATGCCCAGAGGAAGATTAAAATGTTGTAAAACATAAATGATATCATCATACCATGGGGATGATGAAAATAGATCTAATACCTGAAGAGGACTTACACTTTCCTCCTCATCAGACAATGTTGATATGAGATTGATTTCAAGCGCATGTAAATTGGACTCAACCATGAGCTTGGCTAAGCCTTTCACTTTGATCAGCTTAGTCGGCTTGATCTCAAGGTCATATTATAAAAGTGTTGTTATCCACCTACCTCTTCTTCCTTCTGGATCTATTTGCATAAGTACTTCTTTAACCAATGCATTTGGAACATATGCCAAAATATGTGAGTGAATAATATAAACATGGAAGTCTTTGAGTCCTTTGACCAAGGCCAAGGCATGTTTCTCAATTATGTTGTATCAGAGAGCTGCATCTCTTGTTGTGTGACTGAAGAATGTGATTGGCAGTTTTTTCCCATCTTTTTTTGCATAAGCACTGCTGCCAAATTATGCTCAGATGCAAAAGAAAATACAATGAAATCTAGTGAATAATCAGGACTTTTCAGCACTGGAGTAGTGGTCAAAGAAAATTTCACCAACCATCTAACATCATTTTCCTTCTTCAACATGTTATTTAACTCTCTAATATGTTCTTCTAGGTTGGGAATGAACCTACGTCGGAAATTCATCCTACCTTTGAAAGCTTGAATTTCCTTCTTGTTTCTAGGGAAATCTATTTGTTGTATCGCTTCCACTCTAGCAAGATCTATCTGGATCCCATCTTTTGAGATGATGTGATGCAACAGATTACCTTCTTCCATAGCAAATAGGCACTTCTTAGGAGTTAGGGAAATCCCAATATTTCTACATCGTTGGCACAGAACTCTCAAATGGTGTAAATGATCATCATCTGAATTTGAATAAACAATCAAATCATCTAAATAAACAACAAGGAATACATCTTTTTTATTACCAAAAGTTATGTCCATGGCACACTAGAAATTGGCCTATATTTAAAGGTACCCCATGGTGTAGTGAATGTCGTCTTATCTTGATCATCTTCATGTACAAGGATCTTATCGTAGCTTGAGTAACCATCCAACAATGACATCCTGTTGGCTCGTACAACTCGCAGAAGTATGTGGTCCATCTTGGGCAGCGGGTAATTTTCTTTAAATGAAACTTTGTTCATATTTCTAAAATCTATACAAAGTCAAATTTCATTGGTTTTCTTCCGCACTGGAACCAAATCGGAAATCAAAACTGAAAATTTGACTGGAACAATTATGCCTACCTTATAGAGCTTTTTTACCTCCTTCTCAATGGATGACAACAATTTTCAGTTTATTCTCTTGAGATTTTGTCTAAAAGGCTTTTGATTTGGCTTGATCAGGATTATGTGTTGAATGGCATATTGATTTTACACCTTTAGATCTGAGTAACCCCAAGAAAACAAGTCAGAAAACTCAATAAAAAAATAAATATATATAGGCTTTACCTCTGATGGAAAATACTTTGAAATCTAGATGAACTTTGGTTGCTCTTCTGTTCCAATATTAACATCTTCTATACCCTTTTCTGTGGGGACCAAAGTTCATTTTCTTTCCACATCATCTTCATCAAATCACTCTTCCAAAGGTATGAGACATTTTGGAATGTTATTGTCTTTGAGCTAAAGTATGTCGACCTAATCTGCTTCAATAACTTGGTCATCCTTGTCCTACACTTCGTCCATAGAACTGTTATCAAACTCACCTTCTCTTTGAAGGAAATTATTCACTTGTTTATCGTCCCAGAAAACTTTCCAAAATTTCAAGTTATCTGGAATGGCGGGCATGTGCTTTATATGTATTTCAAATTTTTTATTGGAAAACATCGTAGATCTAAAATTAATCGTAGCAGTGGCTAATGAATCATCCATCAAGTTTTGCAGTCTTAGCACTACCTTAAGTGTATATTCTAAAAACATTCTTAAAATGTCAAGTGCTACATTCCTCTATTGTCTCATTCTTGGGTGATTAGCTTGATACTTGCCTTTTATTTGCTTAATCAGTAGCTCTAAATCACCGTAGACTGCAATTCTCCTAGCTCCCAATTTCTTTAGAATTTTCAAACCGGTAATGAGTGCTTCATATTTACCCTCATTATTCGTACAATCAAATGCTAGTTTATAGGAACACAACCTTACATTATTTGGGACCTTATTTTTTGGTTGAAATGGGTTGTGGATCCATAGACCAATTCCAGCTTCATATTCTCCAATGGAACCATCAAAATCCATGCTCCAAAGACCATCTTCTTCTTCAAGGTGCTAAAAATCTTGATTCTGATTTGACACAATTTGGTGATTTGATTCTTTATTCCGCTCTGAACTTTCATTTGCCTTCTCTGATGAATTTTAAAATATAGTAAGTAGATTCTCTTTCTATTTTTCTAACACTCTTCTAATGCAATTTGAAACTTTAGGAACATCCTCTATTTCTACTAACTAACAATCAACATCATTTAATCCATAATAATTGTACAATATGAAGGACTCTAAGTCTGTATGTACATCATTTATAGAATGATTATTAGGCCTTTCCCTATTTTTGATCATGTATTTCATTTTAGTCTCATGGTATAGTTTCCTCATTTTACCAAAGACAAGGATAGTGGCATAGGAAAATTCCAACTGTAGTGTACCTCTCAATTCCCCCCCCCAGGATCTTGAAAACAACATACCGAAATGTGGTGGAATATCGGTGACTACCATGTCCATAAAAACATTTTTGGCTGGGATTTTCTCTAGGGAGACAGCTAGATCTTTGATTGGAACCAAACAATGGACATGACCAGAATCTAAAGGATATAGATCATGATACGAGCGGGTTATGTCAAGGCCAAGCTTCTCCATGATGGATTTGGGCATGAGGTTATGGGATGCCCCAGAGTTTAACATAGTGTTATGAAGAATGCACTAATGGAATTTAAGACTCAGGTAAAATGGTGGGACTTCACTATCTTCAGAATGGCCATCAATGGTGGGACCAAATATTAAATTGGGTTGATAATCCTCTATATTAACCATGTCAGATAAGGGGTCAACTTTTCAAGTTTTGACTACATGGGTTTTGTATTTATCAATTTTGACCAATTCAGTAAGAGGAATAGACACCTTTAACTTATAAATTTATAACTCTAAATTGAAAGGTATAGTTTTATCTACCTCTTTTATGACAACATCCCTTTTCTCAACATGATCTCTCAATGTAGCTTATTTTCTTGGAATATCTCTTTCTTTGACAGGTGCACTTGTAGAAGGTTGATTGCTTCTATTTTGATTTGGAGCTACAATATATTTACCCTTACTTTGAACTTGTTTTGCTGGTGATTCTTTCTGTTGAACTGTCTTCTTCGGAGGTGGAGTTATTGGAACATCACGGCTCCTCAAGGAGTACCGCCTTTGATGGGAACTCAATACGTTTAGGTACCCTCTCTGATAGTCATCAGACTCTACTTCTGACTCATGATCATTCACCATTATGAAATTTTTTTCTTTAGGTGAACTTTTTTTTCCAGATATTCTTCATCCTCGGTGAGAAAAATGGGCTGACCATCGGTTTTGAAAAGAAGGTTCTCCCCTACTATTGATTCTTTCTCTTCATAACTCTGAGCATAGTTTTGCTGAAGTGGTGTTCTAATTTTATACTTGATCCAAGTGGATATTGGTGGTCACCCGCCTATTCCACTTGGGGCTCCACCATTGTCTATTTCAGTTTTTCAGTTTCGGTACAGTTTACTATTTTTAGCAGTTTTTCGGGTCCTAAACTTCCGAAGCCGTTTTGAGTCCCTAAACGACCTTTTTTGGGAAAACGAAGAGCAACATGGGGCCATGGATTGATGTTGCTCATTCCAAATTTGTAGTCCTCGGATAGATCTTTCTAACGAGGTATGGTATGCATCAAACGGAGATCGTATGCCAAAGTTACGCCCATGGGAAGTTGAAACACCAATTTACCCAAACGGGGCCCATATTTTTGGCGCTTCATCTCCTAGGGTTAGGGTTTTGGCTGTTTAGGATTTCCCATTGTTTCTAAATAATAAATAGGCCCTAGAGCCTCATTGTAACACAGTTCAGAGGCCTGTAGCCGCCACATCTCTTCTCAGAGATAGCTACCAGCGCCCTAGCTAGTTTTATTTCCATTCTGTCTGTAAGCAAAATTCAGTTCGTTGATATTAATGAAATGAAGTGTTATTTCCACTGCATCTCTATATTTATGTTTATATGTTTATTCTGTTGCGTTCCTGCATAAATCCGGATCAGTGGTATCAGAGCGGTCTGCTTTTTCTCGATCCTTCTTTGCATGTCCCCAACGAGGTCGGGGTATAAGAAGCTAGGGCTCGATCTGGTGGAACCTTTGCAAGATCAGCCTCGCAAACCTCGACGGACGCCCATGGGGGACGAAAAGAAAGATGAGGGAGCAGGAGATCCTATCAAAATATTGCTCGAGGAGGCCCTCGAAAAAAAAAGGAACGCGATGATGGATAGCTTTGCTCAGATCCTTCAACGGCTGCCCAACGGCGGCGCATCTGCATCCAGTAGCCACTCTGGAGTTGCGACTCCCTTTAAGGTACAAGTAAATTTTGACATTCCCATATTTGAGGGTCAAATAGACGCAGATTCCGTAGATAGATGGTTGAATCTATTAGAAGGATATTTCTCTGTTCATGACTTTTCAGACCGGGAGAAGATTATTTTTGCACTCCTCAAAGCTACTCCCCATGTTAAGGACTGGTGGGAAACCTACTGTGAGAACAAGGACCAGACAGAACCCTCTCTGTTCTCGGCCGTACCAACTTGGAATTCTTTCCGAGACGCCGTCAAGGAACAGTACTATCCCGTGGGGAGCTATGAGGACAAGTACATACAATGGACCACGCTGCGACAAAAAAGGGATCAAGATGTGCATGAGCTGACGAATCTGTTCCATACCCTGCGCACAAAGTTGGGTATCAAAGATTCAGAGAAACATCCGGTGCTAAAGTATCGCAGCTGTCTGCACAAATACATTCAGGAGGAAATGGAGTTCCTTGACATCTCCTCGCTTGGTACGGCATACCGGTATGCTGCCAAGATTGAGCAGAAATTCAAGAAGAAGAAGCGAGACTTTGGATCTGCGAATCAAAAGCAAGGGAAAGGTGCTTCCAAACTGCAGAACAAAGGACTGAGCCAAGGCATGGCGGCTAAAGACAACTCATCGAAGCCACAAGAAAAGAATAGCACCGCAAAGCCAAAGAAGGACACGGGAAAGTGGTGTGAGTTCCATAAGAGCTCCACTCACAACATAAGTGAGTGTCGGGCCAAGCAGTCGCTAGTGGCCGAGATGAGGGCTTCTGAGTCAGATGCATGCTCCGACTCCGAATCAGAACCTGAAAAGGGGAATGAAAAAGGGAAACATATTATTGATGCGGAGCCCAACGCCATTGTTGCCACTACAAAGGTCCAGAAGGAGGAACCAGAAGATCTAGAGGAGGAGGAACGTCTCTTCCACTCCCAGATGTGGGTAAAGGGCTCCCCTGTACAGTTCATTGTCGACAATGGGAGCCAAAAGAACCTCATTTCAGCAGACGCCGTGAAGCAGTTGGGCTTGCCGACCACAGCTCACCCACATCCATACACCATCGGGTGGCTTCACCAAGGACGAGATCTCCACGTCAGCCAACAGTGCCGCCTTCCCTATAGCATCAAGCCCTTCACGGATGAGGTATTATGTGACGTTGCTCCTATTGATGTTTCTGATGTATTATTAGGACAACCATACTTTTGGAAGCGTCATGCTGTGTATGAGTCTCGACCTCGTGTTGTTATTGTTACTTTGGGAAATAAGTTGTACAGGATACCAGAGGTACCACCTCATGCCGTTATCTCTTTGGTTACTGCAAAACAATGCAGTAAGCTCATTTCCCAAACCAAGAAATTCGTTTTCCTGATGATCCGCCCCTAGGGCAAGAAGAAGACTGTGGCCACGACCTCTAGACAGGGCTCCTCTGCACAACAAAAACAAATGGATAAGGTTGTGGAGGAGTACGGGGACATATTCACCTCACCCACAGGGGTTCCTCTGCACTGTCAGGTCAAGCACCCGATTGATCTAACCCCAGGTGCGCCACTACCTAATGGACCGATCTATCAGCGCTCTGTTCTGGAGAATGATGAAATCAAGAGGCAGATTCAGGAGCTGTTGCAGAAAGGTCACATCAGACCAAGTTCATCGCCCTATGGGAGCCCGATCGTGTTGGTACAGAAGAAGGATGGAACTTGGAGACTCTGTATTGACTATCGGGCGCTGAACAAGATCACTGTCTGGAATAGGTACCCAATCCCACCGATTGATGACCTTCTGGACCAACTCAAAGGTGCAAAATATTTCAGCAAGATCGACCTGAAGTCTGGGTATCACTAGGTACCAATTGAACCCTCTGATGTGTGGAAGACTGCCTTCAAAGCCAAGGAAGGCCTTTTCAGATGGTTGGTCATGCCTTTCGGGTTGACAAATGCTCTCGCCACCTTCATGAGGATGATGGATGACATCTTGCGGCCATTCACCAACTCATTTGTAGTGGTGTACTTGGATGACATTTTAATCTTCAGCCAGACTTGGGAAGAGCACCTTCACCACATTTGACAAGTCCTCCAAACACTGCGGCAACACAAGTTGTGTGCCAATTTGGAGAAGTGCACTTTTGGCATGACCCAGGTTCAATATCTGGGATACATTATTGATGAAAGGGGGTGCATGTGGATCCAGCCAAGATCCAAGTCATTCGGGATTGGCCAGCCCCAACCACTATAACAGAGCTTCGCAGCTTTCTCGGTCTTGCTAATTTCTATCGGAGGTTCGTGTTGGGATTCTCTCATATCACTTGGCCCTTGAGTCAAGTCACCAAGGGAGGAGCGAGAGAAATTTTTTTTTGGTCGGAACCTCAACAGAAGGTGTTCACAGAACTGAAAAACCGCCTCTGTTTTGCCCCAGTGCTCACTTTACCAGACTTGCAACAGCCATTTGAGATCGAGACAGATGCCTCCGACTATGCTATTGGGGCAGTTCTTACTCAACAGGGACATCCAGTGGCATTTCACAGTGAGACATTGTCTGACACAGTTCGCAAGTACCCCACATATGACAAATAAATGTACTCCATTGTGCAAGCTTGTCGACAATGGAAGCATTACATTTTGGGGAAGGAAACAATCATCCATACAGACCACAGGCCCCTGCAGTTCATACAGACACAAGGGAAGCTGCAGAATGATCGCCATCAGAAGTGGTCTACATATCTGCAACAGTTTCATTTGAACATCAAGTATAAGAAGGGTAGCACCAATCATGTTGCAGACTGCCTCAACCGACCACCGATCGTGGCGCTCACCACTGTGCTCAACTCTTGTGGGCACGAGACTTCTGATTGGCCGCTTCTCTATGAGAGTGACCTAGAATTCAGCCAAACTTACAAGGCACTCTTGGGGGGTACGCAAGTTCCAAATTTTCACCTCCAAGATGCACTTTTATGTCACATGGGACACCTTTGTGTTCCTTCAAGCGAGCGTGCTAAGATGATATGGGAAGCACACTACAGCCGAGTCGCTGGGCATTTCGGGGTCGAGAAAATAGTAGCAATCCTGCAGAAGTATTTCTATTGGCCGAACATTTGAAAGGATGTCGAGAAGCACATCAGATCCTGCACTGCTTGTGCCATTGCCAAACCGACCATCAAGAAGCAAGGCCTATATACTCCTCTACCTACCCCTAGTCGACCTTGGGAATCCATCTCCATGGATTACATGTCGGGCCTGCCTTCTACTAAGCAGGGAAATGACTGTGTTTTTGTGGTCATCAACAGATTCTCGAAGATGGCCATTATGGCGGCCTGCAAGAAGAATATCACAGCAGAAGCCACTGCTAAACTCTTCTTTGAATGAGTGTGGGTGCACTTTGGGATCCCACAGTCTATCATATCAGATCGGGATAGCAGGTTCCTCATCACATTTTGGTCCAGCCTCTGGTCGATGTTGGATACCAAGCTCACCAAGTCCACATCTTTCCATCCCCAAACAGATGGCCAGACAGAGGTCGTCAACATAATGATTGTACACATTCTGCGCATGTACAATTCAAAGCATCCACGCACATGGGACGAGAGCCTCCCCTATGTACAACATAGTTATAATCGGGCTCTCCACAGTTCAATCGGCCATAGCCCCTTTCAGGTGGGCTTGGGATTCCAGCCACTATGTCCCATTGACATAGCCATGTCATTTGCAGCTGCTCAGGCCAATTCAGCTCATGTCCAGTCTGAAGTTGACAAAGCAAGTAACTTCATCGAGCCCATTCAACACATCCGCCAACAGGTTCATGATATATTGGACAGAGCCAATGCCAAGTACAAGCAACGCCATGATCAACACCGAGTGCCACACAACTTCTAGGTGGGTGACAAAGTATGGCTACATTTGCAGAAGGAGCGCCTCACTGGACCCCACCGCAAGCTTCTCCCGCTTCGATATGGGCCGTACACCATCACCAAGGCTATAGGGAATAATGCCTTTGAGCTCAGTATTCCACCATTCCTTGATCTGTACCCAGTCCTCAATGTGGATCGCCTTCGTCCTTACTTCCCACCTCTACTGGACACCTCGAACATTGCAAAACAACTCACACCAACAGAGTTAAATTCAGACTGCATGGAACAGGTCACCACAAATTGTATCATGGACATGCAAATCAAGAACACTCGCCAGCAGAAGATCCAACTATATCGGGTTGTCAAAGATGGCCAACTCCTGCACCAAGGAAAGTGGTTCACCAAGGACCAAGTTCAGCAGAAATTTCCTCATCTTATGGAGGAACTTAACGCAATGGGGACCATTGCTTCCTAAGGGGGGAGGAATGATCCAGGTGGATATTGGTGGTCACTCACCTATTCCACTTGGGGCTCCACCATTTTCTATTTCATTTTTTTAGTTTCGGTACAGTTTACTATTTTTAGCAGTTTTTCGGGTCCTAAACTTCCGGAGCCGTTTTGAGGCCCTAAACAACGTTTTTTGGGAAAACGGGGAGCAAAATGGGTCCATGGACCGATGTTTCTCATTCCAAATTTGTAGTCCTCGGATAGATCTTTCTAACGAGGTATGGTACGCGTCAAACAAGATCGTATGCCAAAGTTACGCCCCTGGGAAGTTGAAACACCAATTTACCCAAACGGGGCCAATATTTTTGGCGCTTCATCTCCTAGGGTTAGGGTTTTGGATGTTTAGGATTTCCCATTGTTTCGAAATAATAAATAGGCCCTCGACCCTCATTTTAACTTAGTTCAGAGGCCTATAGCCGCCACATCTCTTCTCAGAGATAGCTACCAGTGCCCTAGCTAGTTTTATTTCCATTCTGTCTGTAAGCAAATTTCAGTTCTTTGATATTAATGAAATGAAGTGTTATTTCACCACATTCTTATTTATGGTTATATGTTTATTCTGTGTTCCCGCATACAACCGATCAATATCAGTTGCCGTGTTTGTTTTTCATCTCTCTTTATCTTAATCGAGGGCTTCACGTTACCTCAAAAGTTTGAATTTACTAGGCACCCTATGTAGATTCAAATAGACATTTTATCGACCATTCTCTCCATGGTTTTGAGAAAGGCATAAAATTTAGTATCAGATGAAGTGGAAGGTTCCTCTTTGATAGTCATTTTGCATACAGTTTTAAGTTTTGACTTTTTAATCAAAAGATTAGCCTCAACACTCACTGAATTTTTGATCATCTCTTCAAGGGTGGTGGGATTTATTTCTCTCAATGAGTAGGCCATGTCTGGGTCAAAAGCATCAGGATAACACATAAGGGCTAAAATGGGAGGTGTTTTCATTTAATTTGGGATGAAATTATAGATTTTGAGGTATCGAGAATTGTAATCAGACACTTATTCATTGGGATTGTGCTTCAAGGAATCATATTCAGTAAGGACTTGTAAAGGGTTTTTGTTTTCATCCCACCTAGCTAGGAAAGCATCAGTTAGGTCAGTAGGAGTCCTAATAGGGGTGCTAGGGAATGAAACCAAACTTTGACTTCACCTAAAAAACTCTATGCGATGATTTGCATCTTGGCTTCATCTACATCTAACTCCTAGAGATCTATGAAGGTTTTGATTTTATCCATGTGTTGGTGGGTAGCAACTTTAGATTTCGCATCGAAGAGGGGCAGCCTTTGGCCATATGCTTGAGGTAGATCAACAAGATTACCAAGGAGAACTAAAGGTCCAAAATGAGCCATAATTCCTACTAAATGTGGTGGAGGGGGTGGAAAAAATGATGGATTGGTATGAGGAGGTCATTTAGGGGGAATTTGAGATGATGATGGGATGGATGATGAAAAAGTGAATGTTTGGGAAACTTCGGAAATATGAATGGTTTCTTGTTGGTATTGAATATAGGATTTTTTAGCAGTGTAACTTAGGGTATTGGCTAAATTTTCTAGCTTGTAATATTGTTTCTAGATCTTAAGATCAGTCTCGTTTGCAACTTCAACTAATGATGTATTGAACTCTAATCTCTAGGGTTCAGGACTATTGTATTCAAATCAGTCTTGGATTTCGCTCTAAATAATGATAATTCAAATTTGGTATCAAATACTAAATTCTATATGGCTACCAAATCAGAAGCTAATGAGAAATACCTTACAAATTTTTGAGGAGGATATTCCAAAGAAATTGAAGCTGGTTGAGCTCTTTGCCTCCTTAGGATTCTTTTAGGACCTTAGACAGGAGATAATGGATCTAGATCAGGATTAGACCTAGTATACCTTCTTCGAGAATCCAGATCTTCTTTTGAGGAACTGCAATTATGAAATCAGCCTTATGAAACTTGATCCCATCATCGAAGGGATCAATTTCCAATGAATTTTTTTCATACACATAGGGAAATGTTTGTCTCTTCATTCCCCAGCAATTCTACCAGGATGTTATCACTCCGCCAGATTCCCAAGGCTGATGAAGAAATCCCGACAAAGGTAGCTAGAAACTAATCTTTTGACTTGATAGCTAGCCCTATCAAGCTGGAGAGGGCTCTCTCCAAAAGGGTCATATCCATGAGGGATATAGGAATTAGGGTTTTTAGGCTAGATATAGAGTGCAGGGGGTTTTTTTGAATTTATTTGGTTGGGAAATCACTCGATGAAAGAATTAGGTCAAGGAAATCTAGGTTAGGCAAATGAGTTAGGGTTGCAGGGATCAATGGGGCAAGGTAGGTAAAATGATTATCACTTGAAGAGAATTGTTATGGAATGGTGTTGAAGCTCTAATAAGGCTAAGAAAATCATAAGAGATTTATTTTTCTCAGACAGAAGAAAATGAACAAAATATGATCAGTTACCCAAAACAGAGCATGTGCAAACATGTATTATGGTTATCTAACTTGTAAAAGATCATAAGATAGAAATGAAAGTGAAAATGAACACAATAATTTCAAACATATGATGCTGAATAAGGAACTATGATAGACATTCAATACCACAAGTATCCCATAAAAGTAGTTGCAACTCCTCTTTATTAGCTTGGCCAAACTGAGTACAAAGTTTCCTTGATCAACTACTAAACATGAAACTGATTCAAAACCTTATCTATTCTGAAGAAAGGGACTAAAAAGACACGAAAACCACCATCACTCATCCTCAGGGGTCAAATCCATGAGGTGTGGAAGATATTACACAAATATCTGAACTGATAGTTGAAGTATAGGATGGTCCAAGTGACTCATTCCTAACTTACGTGAACTAATTCATTACACCTCATTTGTTTAATTTACCTAATGTATTTACCCTAGTAAATAGTAAAAACATGATAATTATATTTAGTTTCATCATTTACATATGTAAACTCATCATTTCCCAAGATAAAAATCAAAACAGGAGTGAAACTTAGAAAATTTCAGAAGACTGCCAAACACACAACCTCCTTGTCAAATGCGCCCTATCTGTGTCAAACACGCCCTCTTTGTTCAAGGCTACATTTGGGTGCCTTCACTGTTTCCAAATTTTCTCCAAGATGGCTTTGTTGGAAATCTCTTCAAGTCTAATTTCTAGAAATGCCTTCATTTTTCAAAATTAAGCCCATTCTCTCTATCAAAAAATCATTTCCCTGAGACTGGTAAACGCGCAATGCTAAGGCAAAAAATGAGACAGAAACATGGTTTTTTGGTTTTTTTTTTTGCATTTTTTACTAATCAGTTTGCCTCCAAATGCTTAGAAAATGCACAGGGTGCAGGTAATTATCATTCTAAAGCTAATGGTGGTGTCCATTCACTCATTGGATTCCTCAAAAAAGAGTGAAACACCTTAGGTTCTGTGGTTTTGACATATTTACTGTGCTAAAAATGTCATAAAAAACACATAAATTCAAACTTGCAAAATTTACCCAAAACTTGTAAAAATTGGTGAGATTATTTATCATCATGTTTTTGAGGCATGGAGTGTTACCTCGGCAAGTATGTCTAGGTTCCTTTTCTCCTCTTTTTTGGTCAAGGCTTCAATTTTTGCATGGGCTCTTTTGAGCTTGGCCCTTGCAATTTTGTTCCTCATGGCATAATTCTTTGCCATCCTTCTTTGAATATCATTGTCCTTTTGAGCCTTGGCCAAGAGCTTCAGTAATTTTTGGTTGAATCTATCAAGCCATGATTACCTGTTCTCATTAATTTCTATGGCAAGCTGCTCATTTAGGGTTAGATGGTCAACTAGCTCAACTTTCCCTTGTCTCTCTAGGGCTAGAGATATTTTCAGCCCTCTAGTCCTATGTCTCTGTCTTGGAGGCTGGTCCTCCTCATCATCAGGTTCACCATACCTCTCTAGTGTCTCTTCAAGCAAGGCTTTAGCCTTCTCTGCTGCTCTTTGTGCTTTGATGCATTTCACTTCATTAATGGAGTGTTTGGTCTTCAACTGCTGGTTTTCTTGCTTGAGAAAGGTAATGACAAACTTGGACCTTTCAAAATTAGCTTGGAGATCTCTAATCTTGGCATCCTTCTCTTGGATGATGAAGGAAGGATCATCATCATCAATCATGTCCAAGTTTACAAGTTCAAAATATGCCTCTTTCTCATGGAGGCCTCTCTCTTCATGTATGTCCACCTCTACCATCTTTTCCTTTCCTTTGTGTATCTTCATTGTTGGTGAAGAAGGCAGGGCCCCTCCCACAATCTCTGGGGTAAGCACCTACCTATGACCTCTCTGATAGGTATGTTCCAATATGTCCAAATCAACCCTCTTAGGCTTGCTAATTTCACCTATTCTAGGTGAATCATTCTCAATGTGAAATGGAGATGATGGTGGTGAAGTGGGTGAAAGAGACTGATCTAATGATGATGTATGAAATGTAGGCTGAGATGGAGGAATGTATCTAGAAGGATGAGATGATGAAGGTGCATCTTGGTCATGTGGAATAGGTGGGACAGTGAAAATATGATTGGGTATGAAGGTGTCCCATGCAATGTTTAACTGATCAAGGTGATTGAGGACCATTATCTTGATGAGGGAATTATGAAAGACACTTTGCATTTGATGATAATAATATTTCTTTTGGGTAATAAATTCTATATTCTTAATGCTCCGGTAGAGATATTAAGGTATATTAAGCATTATGACTCTTGTGAAGTGCATGAGTAGCCAGATATGTGTTGGGAAAAATACTGAGAGGATTAGTTTAGGGCAACCAAAACTTTTTACTTTTCCATTCACTAAAACCCATACGCTACTTCGCTGAAGCCAACTAGCGTATACACGCGTATATCCTTCATAAAACTCGCGTATACACAGAGATCTAATTATGCCATTAATTCTTCACTTATATCATTCCATCATTAATTCATTAGATGTTCTATAAACAGTAAACATGTGCAGTAAGAACAGAATAAACCATCACACATAAGCATCACACATGAACACCAGGATTTTAGGTGGAAACCCAAGTCGGGAGAAAACCACCGCTGCAGTTGCTCAGCCTTCAATATTTTATTATAGAGGAAACATCTTACAACATATGTGCTGGCGCAGACTTGACCAGCACGCAGGCACCCACCTGCACTCGTTTACCAGCCTCTCCTGGAAGGGAGCTACGACCCCCTGACTCGTTTACCAGCCTCACCTGGAAGGGAGCTACAACCCCCACCAAGGCTACAACCCCTCAAGATAGCAGCAGCATCATGGACCATGTTTCATCAATTCTCGTTAATCGGATCCAACAACTTCAATAGAGCACATCTGCAGGCCCACGTTTCATCATATTTTCAGACCTGACCCACTCCACACATTTAAGCTCAAACTAACACCAGACAACCCATTAGAAGAATTTATTTATCAATGTAGCAAGAATACAAATGAACAACATCAGACACATTTATGTTTTAATTTGAAGGTTAAACCCTAGCTTTTCATACGCGCTTTCCTTTCACTAATATTGCGTATATACGCACTTCCATTCACATAAACCCGCGTATACATCTGCACAAACTTTAGAACTAACTTCACAACACATACGCGCTTTCTCTTTATCAAATCCGCGTATATACGCGCTTCCGCTGTTCCAAACCAGCGTATAGATCTTCAGACATTATAGAGCAGCATTCTTCTTCAGATCAGATATTCAATTCAGATTTAACCCTTCACGTTAGATAGATGTTCGCCTCATTTCAGATCTAGACATTTCATAAACAGATCTAGAAGATACATTTCAGATCTAGATAGCCTTCTTCATCATTTCTTTATAGTTGCATCATAGATTCAGATCTATCATTAAACTGTTACTCATTCCATACAGATATACTTCAGAGAGAAGTATTCATTCAAACCCAGACATCTTGCCCACTTTGCACAATGATCTTCTTCTCCTTATATAGATTAGCCTTTTTCAATACCATGAGTCAAAACCACTCAACCTCCGATGGTATTCCTGGACGAGATCAATTAGATAATCCAACGCTCAATACAATGGGCCAATACCATGGTAATGCCCCTTGGTATCATAATTTTAGAGCGCAAAAGTGCATACGCGACTTGGAGCGTTTGTTTCCGCGTGTATACACAACTTCGCCTCATAAAAACTGCGTATATGCTAACCCTTAATGTATACGCAGGTTCCCTTCACAAAAGTGGCGTATACATTGTATGTATACGCGGGTTGCCTTCACAAAAGTAGCGTATACATTGTGACATATTATATTTATCATTTTTCTCGTACTTACTGGAATTCTTTTCTCTGTCACATCTGAACTGATCTGTAGATACATCATTCTTACATCTTTGACACATAGGTTGCTTATCATAGGCAACTCATCAAGCAGGTTTCCATCAAGAACATCTTCAACAAGTAGGTTGCCATCAAGGACAACACATTGCATCATATAGCCAACAATCTCATTTCACCAAGTTGCCATCAACTTTATCAAGTGGGTTGCCATCAAGGACAACACTCTGCATCATATTGCCAACAATCTCCCCCTTTGGACTTGATGGCAACCATGATGGTGTTTGATCACCACAGGAGATAGATACATTAAGCATCATGATATTCTTCCCTTATTCAAACACCATGTCACTCTCCCCCTTTGACATCAAGGGCAAAGGGCGGATCAAAACCAAGACAAGGTTTTGCTTCCCATGTAGATCTGATGTGTATTGAAGTTACGATGCTCCCCCTGAGTTCACGCTATATTTTCAATGAAGTACATGACTCTATGACTTTTCCTATCACCAAGGACTCATACATACATCAAAGATCCAACCAAGTGGATTTACATATGAAACTCAGCTACCCAACCAAGTGGGTTTACACATTTTGACTCAGCTACCCAACCAAGTGGGTTTACATATTTTGACTCAACTACCCAACCAAGTGGGTTTACAAATTTGACAAGTCCTTACATGAATGAATATTACAATTTTACATCATAGGTCTCATCATGACCTTTTCATCAAAATACGAATATGACTTTTTATGATCAATACCAGAAAGACCTCAAGAGGGAGATCATGTTTCAGAACCATCATAATGCCAACAATGCATTATACTTAGCAAGACTAATGCTCCCCCTGAAAAAGTGCATCCAAGCATCCTTTCCATATGACCAAGGCTCCTCCTTAGCATGTGCAACTTGAATACCTTCAACAACAAGTCATCAGCAACAATCTCTGCATGATCTGTCCTTATCTCTGAATCATAAAGCTTCCATCTCATCCATGTGTGAAAACAAAGGATACTGTTCAAAAAGCAATCAGGGCTCATCCATAATCTCACCATAAGAAACCATGTAACATGTCATCATCATTTAGAACTAAGAAATAAACAAATACAGTGCCAATAATACAGTCATTAATACTCAGACTGATGCTCCCCCTGAACCTGTACTCCAGATCTTCAGCTGTCATACAAATTTCCTTATCATAAATGCATACGCGTCTGTGTCTGCTGGAACTCACGTGTATACGCGGATTTATTTTACCGAACCCGCGTATGGAAAGTGAAATATTGAAAACTTCCCATTCCTTTATCTCCCCCTGAACTTGTACCACCTGTACCTGTCTTCTTCACATCAGATGCACTGTCAGAAATAAAAACAACCAGAATAACCAAATCAACCATGAGAATCATCATACATCGCTCCCCCTGTGACGATACATTACTAATCCCTATAATGTATCTCACATCAGTCCTGCAATCATTAAGAGAAGTAAGCTTTAGAAGTGGATGACTGCAGTAGGGTCAATATTCCCTACGTTTCTGACCGGTCCTCCTTCTTTTTCTAGCTTTGCTTGAACTTTCGAAATGTGTGCTGGAAATCATCCAATTTCTCATATCTGTTCATCCTGCATTCTTTTTCAACATGTCCATACTTGTTACAGGATAACATCTTATGTGACCAGAGAAGTAAGCATAGGAATCATAATGAGTTTTTCTATTCTTCCTTCTATTGCAATCAACTGCTTTATGACCATACTTGCTGCATGAAAAACAATATTCATTGAAGAAACCAGGGTACCTTTCTGTGTAGAATCTGTTCTTTTGTGACTGAATCAAACTACTTTTGCAATTGGCTGCAATATGCCCATAATTATGACATCTAAAGCATTCAACATTATTGATGCTTCTATAGTTAGGAGGGAAAGATTTCTTTTGAGAGTTCATGATTGTCGGTTGACCTTTTGCTTCTTTCAACACTTCAAATTTTGTATTGACATCCTTTGAATCTTTAGCACTTTCTTGTGAACTAGATTCACCTTTAACCGTTTCGTGAAAACCAAGACCAAGTTTGATAGAAGGAGACTTTTGACTACTAAGAATATTGTCCAGAATCTTAGTACTATATTGAAACCTCAAGAGTTTATCTTTTTCTTCTAATTTACCTTTGAGAATATTTACCTCAACCTCAAACATTTGGCATTGCTTCTTCATACTTTCTTCAACCCTTTTTCCTTCTTCTACTTGATCCCTTAGTGTTAAAATCTCTTCCTTCAACCCATTTTCTTGTTCTTCAAATATGTGCAGGAGTTCTTCATTCTTCTTATTTGATTTTTCTGGATCTTCTTTGAGGGAGATGATCTTTGCTTCAAGCTCTTCATTCTTCTTATTTGATGTTTCGAGATCTTCTTTCAGAGAGATGATTTCTGCTTCAAGTATTTCACTTTGATTGGTTGCATAAACATACAACTTTTGATACTTGTCTATCTGTCCATTCAGTATTTCTTTCTGCTCATTCATTCTAGAGATCATATCTTTGAGGATAGATTCTCTCTTATGAAATTGATTCCAATGATTGCTTTCATCATTGATCTTGAGATTTTCTTCTAGACTTATACTGTTACTTTCACTATCTTCACCATTGCATTCACAAGAAAGTGAATCACAAGAACAACAATCAGTACCTGTTTTATCTTCTTCATCTTTTTCCATACATGTCTTCTGAGATGTCTCCTTTTGAGTAGCCTTCTTCTTTTGCTTCTTTGCCATGAGCACTAGCAGATCTTTGTCAGAATCTTCTTCTTCCTCATCAGATACTTCATTTGTATAGTAACTCTTTCTCCTTTCAAATTGTTTCCCTTTACCATGATTATCTTCATAAGGACATTTAGCAGCATAATGACCAACTCTTCCACAAGCAAAACACTTGAAGGGAAGCTTACCTTTGAATCTTCCAGTTCCTAGTTGGAGTCTTCTCACAAAATTTGCTTCTTCTTCTTCTGATATATAATTTGATTCCTTGACATCTTCCTTTTATTTTCCTTTTGCACACGCCTTAAAAGCATCTTCTTTGATTTGAGAGGGACCTCCTTGTCTCATTTCATAAGCAGTCAGAATACCATGTAGTTGAACAATAGTAAGAGTTTTCAGATCTTGCCTTTCTTCAATAGCTAATACTTTTGACTCAAATTTTGAAGTCAAAGATCTTAAGACTTTTTCCACCAGAGTAGTATCGGTTATGGTTTCACCCAAACTTCTCATACGATTTACAATATCATCTAGACGTAAAAAGAAACTGGCAATACTCTCATCACTATGCATCCTTAAATTTTCATATTCAATTTGGAGAGTTTGGAGTTTTGCACTTTTTACCTTTGTATCTCCTTCATAGCTCAGAATGATTTTGTCCCATATTTCTTTTGCTGAATTTAGCTGCATCACTTTAGCAAATTCTGGTTCAGACATGCTTCCTAATAAGACATTCACTGCTTTGGCATTGATTTCATTCTTCTTCCTTTCAGCCGCATCAGTAGGAATACTTGCCGGATATTGATAGCCTTCTTCCACGATTGCCCATACTTCCCAAGACTTTGCAGATATGCTTTTGTTCGTATCTTCCAGAATAGCAGATTATCTCCTTTGAATAGCGGTGGCCTTATAGACATTACTCCTTCATGTATTTCCCATTGCGACAAACATCTCCTTCAAGCGATCAAGCTTCTCGTGTATGGGACCCGCTCCATACCAACTGTTGTGGGAAACTGAGAGGGGGGGGGGGTGAATCAGTATTTAGGACTTACTCAAAACTTTTTACTTTTCCATTCACTAAAACCCATACGCTACTTTGCTGAAGCCAACTAGCGTATACACGCGGATATCCTTCATAAAACTCGCGTATACACATAGATCTTATTATGCATTTATTTCTTTACTTAGATCCTTGCATTTATTCATTCATCAGATGTTTATATAGCAACAGACATGTGCAGTAATAATAGAATAAATCATCACACATAAGCATCACACATGAACACCAGGATTTTAGGTGGAAACTCAAGTCGGGAGAAAACCACCGCTACCGTTGTCTCAACCTTCAATATTTTATTATAAGGAAAACATCTTACAACTATGTACCGGCATTGCTGCACCATACCAAAGACGCAGTAACTCCACCGGCGCTCGCTTCTGTGCCTCTCTCTCTCCGAAGTGAGCTGCACCCCTCTCGCTTGTCACCTCTCCGAAGGGAGCCACACCCTCGCCTCATTTACCAGCCTCACCTGGAAGGGAGCTACAACCCCCTGACTGAAGGCTACAACCCTCAGCACCACCATGGACCACGTTTCATCAATTTTCACACTGGATCCAACAATTTCAATAGAGCACAACTTGCAGGTCACGTTTCATCATATTTTCAGACTGGACCCACTCCACACATTTAAGCTCAAACTTAACAATTCAGACAACCCAGATCAGAAGAATTTATCATCAACAGGTAGCAGTAACACAGCAGAACAAATCAGACATTTTATACTTCAGACTTCAGCAAACCCTAGCTTTTCATATGCACTTTCCTTTCACTAATATCGCGTATATACGCGCTTCCATTCACATAAACTCGCGTATACATCTGCACAAACTTCAGAACTAACTTCACAACACATATGTGCTTTCTCTTTATCAAATCTGCGTATATACGCGTTTCCGCTGTTCCAAACCAGCGTATATATCTTCAGACATTATAGAGCAGCATTCTTCTTCAGATCAGATATTCAATTCAGATTTAACCCTTCACATTAGTCAGATGCTCGCCTCATTTCAGATCTAGACATTTCATTAACAGATCTAGAAGATACAAATACATTTCAGATCTAGATAGCCTTCTTCATCATTTCTTCATAGTTGCATCACAGATTCAGATCTATCATTAAACTGTTACTCATTCCATACAGATATACTTCAGAGATAAGTATTCATTCAAACCCTGACATCTTGCCCACTTTGCACAATGATCTTCTTCTCCTTATATATATTAGCCTTTTTCAATACCATGAGTCAAAACCACTCAACCTCCGATGGTATTCCTGGACGGGATCAATTAGAAAATCCAGTGCTCAATACAATGGGCCAATACCATGGTAATGCCCCTTGGTATCATAATTTTAGAGCGCAAAAGGGCATACGCGACTTGGAGCGTTCGCTTCCGCGTGTATACGCAACTTCGCCTCATAAAAACTGCGTATATGAAAACCCTGAATGTATACGCAGGTTCCCTTCACAAAAGTAGCGTATACATTGTATGTATACGCGGGTTTCCTTCACAAAAGTAGCGTATACATTGTGACATATTATATTTATCATTTTTCTGGTACTTACTGGAATTCTTTTCTCTGTCACATCTGAACTGATCTGTAGATACATCATTCTTACATATTTGACACATAGGTTGCTTATCATAGGCAACTCATCAAGTAGGCTTCCATCAAGAACATCTTCATCAAGTAGGTTGCCATCAACGACAACACATTGCATCATATAGCCAACAATCTCATTTCACCAAGTTGCCATCAAGGACAACACTCTGCATCATATTGCCAACAATATGATAAGAGTAGAGTCTAGAAAACCTACCCTCACAAGTAAAGTACCTCATGATGATTTTCATCATGGGGACATATTTGTCCAGGAGGTAAGACAAAGGAAAATTCCTCTTTCTCTCATTCTTGTACCTTGGTTTAATATATGGCTCATAATAGAACTGATTCAAATCTCCTTGCTTGAACCATTTTCCCCCAATGTTTGGGATCTGAGTGGCAGCTGATATGATGGTAGGGGACATAGTGAAAGTGACACTAGCAAGGGTTAAATGGTTGTCATGGAGGTTGGAAATTAATAATTTGGACAGCATACGATGGTATTGAACCCTTTGTACTTTCTCATAGAAGTCGAAACAACCTACATGCTTAGAGCATGTCACAATGATGGAAGATGCCATGAGTTCTATGGTATTTGTTGACTCATGTCTAATAATTGTCCCTCATTTTTTAAATGGCCTTCTCTCTTGTATTTCTTCCTCCTCACTGTGACTTTTGTTCTCTTCTTCTGCCATGATGTATTTGGTGTCAAAACCCTAAGGAGATGATGGAATGGAATGTGAGTGTATGAAGTGAGGGTTGGTGTGAGGAAATTTGAGGAGATGGGAATAGGGATTTGTAATATGAGAGAGGTGATAGGGGGTAGTGATTATGAGGGGTTTTAGAATAGGGGATTTAATTTTAGGTAGGGTATAGGGAGCCTAGGAAAATGAAAACCTAGGACTTAGGGTTTTGAAGGTGATGAAAGTTTAGGGAAAGGGGATGCCAATGTAGAGATTCTAAAGTGTCTTATAATATGGGGAAAGATATATGAAGGCTAAGGGACTGAAATTGAAGTGTAAATTAGATTTTGAGGAAAAACAGGGTTTTTCATTAGAAGAAAACACCAAATTTCTTGTAAAAAAAATTATGCATCCAAAATGACTTTGATAAAGAGGAGTGAAGAAAATTTGTACTTACTGGCTTGTTTGAGTTATGAAGAATCATGATTGAAGGATTGAAGCTAAATTTTGAAGTTTAGAGGCCTTGTAGGCAATTTCTAAATAAACTAGGCAAATGTATAGCACCAATGGAAAACGCGCCCTCCTCTTGAAAAAGACGCATCACCTTTAAGAAACGTACAAATTTTTCAGACAAACGCATAGCGCCAATGACAAACGCGCCCTCAACCCTTGTTTTGCAAAATTTCACCTAAAAACTCAAAAATTTCTCCTTTGCTGAGTTTGCTTGAGGTTGTAGGAAGAAAATGAACATTGATTTGATGTGTTTGAGGGCTTTTATACTTGAGTGGATTTGATTTATGCTTTGAAAACCCACTTTCCTTATGTTTCACTTTACCTTTCAAATTTTCAGACTAATGCTCTTTGACTTCTTACATTTTATTTTGGAGGTTGATTAGTTGCTGGAGTTTTTCATTTATTTCCTTTAGTTTTGCATGAGTATTCTGAGTTGGCAGCTAGGGAGTGAAAATATTACATATAGAAAACATAAAATTACATAGAAAATTAAAATATAAATTACGTTTTTTCTTTCATATCAAAATGACATTTTAATATGAAAATCATATAAAAGAAAAATTACAAATTTAAAAGTATAATATTTACATGTTGATGATCTTCTATAGATGGAAATAGAATGTCATTGAGTCACTCTCACATTTTCTTGATGAATTTATTGGGATGGAATGATGAATTTTTTGGACCTTGGGAAACAAAACCTATTGACCTAATGACACCTTGAATGACCTGACTGTCATAATTGAATTTGAATGAGAGAGGAAATGATGAAATGAGATTTTCAAAAGTGTTATTATTCTTAGCAAGACATGAAGGTGAGCCAACAAAGCTGATTTTCTGAGGGAGAGTGAAGTTTTATTGAGTAAGGATACCATCAGTGAAACAATTTTTAGCATGAACTAGTGGAATGATATAAAAATTCCAGAGTGGGACAACTAAAATGAGAATGAAAAGAGTGATTTTGATCATTGATGGCAGAATGCATATTCTGACACTAACACCTTTAGAAATTTAGACATACCTAGATCACAACATTCAAAGATAAAAACGTGTCAAGGCATAGATCTAATAAATACATGATTAGATCATACAATGGAAATTCATTTCAGGTCTCATGATCTTGATCCATCCTTGTATTTATAGGTGCAAAATTATTTCAGATCAACTTGCCAAATATAGCTGATACAATGAAAATTAACTTCAGATTGAATTATTCATAAAAACCTTTACTCATGCACACTTGGCACTTTTATCTTCAACTCCTTATATAATTTGAGCCTTAGCCAATACCATGAGCCAAAACAACACTAGTGTTGGTGGTAGTGTTAGACAAGATCAAATAGCTTTTACTGCGCTCAATAGTATGGGCTAATACCATGGTAAGGACCCTTGGTATTTAGTAAAACATAGTGCGCCAAATGTACACACCTTTTATTCTTCATACCCCCGTGTGTACGCGACTTTGCTTCACCAAACCTGTGTATACACTACTTTGTTTCATCAAGCCTGTATACGTACACGACTTGGCTTCATTGAACCTATGTATATGCGACTTCCCTTCATCAAAACTTATTTTGTACGCAAGTTGCCTTCACTAAATATGTGTATATTTCCTGAAACATTTCCTTCATGATTGCTCTGTCACATTCTGATATTTATTTCTCTGTCACAGTTAAACTAGCCTATGTACTTATCCTGTTACCATCATGTTAAGACATACATATCATGCTACAAGTGGGTTTCCATCAAGGACAATACGTACATCATAATTCCAATAATCTACCCCTTTGGACTTTATGGAAACCACATTGGTGTTTTATCACCACAACCTGTAGAAATCGGAAAGAAACATCAATAAGCATTAGTCAAACACCAAGTTACTCTCCCCCTTTGACATCATGGGAGAAAGGCTAACCAATGCTGAAACAAGGATTCTCTTTCTTTATAGATATAAGAGCTCTATAGATCTGATCTGCAATATACTTACAATGCTCCCCCTTAGCACATGTTGAATCTTCAGAAATATTTTCAATGAAGTGCATGACTCTATGACTCAACTAGGTATTACCTTTCCTATCACCAAGGACACACACTTACATAAATGACCTAACCAAGTGGGGTTACATATTTGACTCAACCACCCACCCAAGTGGATAATTGACATGACCTCAAAAGTCCATACATGACTGAATATGACAATTATTACATCATGGGTCTCTACATGACCTTTACATCAATTTACAGATATGAATTTTATAATCAAGAACAAAATACCTCAATAGTGAGAGATCAAGACCATGATAGTCATCTACAACCATCATATACCGAATACGATCTGCGTCATAAGTATCCGTCAACAACAACATGAGTAATTTTCAATATCATCAACCTGTGACAGGGTCTACAATATCAACATCATAATATATTTCTATAGAGATCAACTATCAACTCAATCTCTTGACTTCATAAAAGAAAATTTTATTTTTTCCCTTTTTAGGAATATTCCTAAACCATGTTCATCAAAGAAACATATGTGGGAACCAAGTATATCATCATAAAATGAGATAGATTAGTGAAGCATCATATCATATATCATGATTAAATACAATATACATGAATAAATAACATATGTGAGAACCAATCAGTAAGATAATACAATGTAGCCATGTCTCCAAGCATCATCCAATAGTTGTAACATAAGAATATCAATAAGCATGTCTTCATGGTCCTTGGAGCAACATCATATTCTTGCCCCAATATGTAAGAAGAATTATCATACCAGAACCACTTCATCAATTATCAATATGTATCACTCAAACATCCATGTGATCTCTTATCCCCAAGGTCTTCATGTTTTAGATGTATTCCATTTTTATAATCACAATGTAACATGTGTAGGAATCAGTCACAATAGCCATCATTTACAACAATAGTCATCAACAACAAGATCTACATGTTATTTCCTCATATCTAAATCATTAGTCATGCATCAAATCCATGTGTGTAGATAGATATAATCTTCTACAAGTATGATTAGGGCTCATCTATAATATCATCATAATCAATCCATGACAACAATATATCATTCGATCTACTACATGAGCATCACAAGTATTAAAATCAAGAAAACATAATGCCAGCAATGCATCATTAGCAGTAAGGCTAATGCTCCTCTTGAGCTCGTTCTACCTGTTCACTGTCAAGTCTGATCACATCAACTAATACATCAAAGCATCTTCATAAATAAAATAATCATCAATGTAAAAATCATAACTCAATATCATATCAATAGATTGTACCCATCAACATCAGACCAAGAAAATCAAATGATAATTTTCAGAAGCATATCAGAGTGTGCCCTTGAGGCTGTCGCACTATTTTTCTTTTAGAGAAAAGCATACATGACTGTATGTAAAGGAACTTGCATATATACACGAATATAGTTCATGAAACCTACGTACAGAAAGTGAAATACTAAAAATTTCACAGCTTCAGCTCGCCCTGAGCTTTTACAGTATGTATTTGTCTTCTGTTGACACATTAGATGCACGATCAAAAATATAATCATTAACAAACCAACCATCATATACTGTAGTCACTATTAATAATGTTCTTTCAATAATGATGGACTATAATGGGCATTATCTTCTTTCAGTCTCAGTCTGAATCCCCCTTATATCTTCGAGAGTTCAAATCTTTAAACACATACAAATTATCAGTGTTTATGTACCCCCTTGCTATGACCTTTCCAGTTTCTTCATCAATGATCTTGCATTAGTTTGATGTGAACACAATCAAATTTCCTTTATTTGTCATTTTTCCTACACTCAATGTGTTTTTTCTTAGGCCTTGATCTAATAAAGTATTGATTTCCTTTCTATTTCAGTTAATTATAGCTCTACCTTTTCTGAAAACTTTTGTTGTAGTGTTATTTTAAAGAATAACCTTACCATATTTATTTTTCTTGAGAGATTCCATCTTAATCATATCACCCGTGATGTGATGAGAAAATCCAATGTCTATGTACCATTCATCTTCATTTTCAAATGCACAAAGATCAAGACCACATCTTATCTCTTCTTCTTTCTGCTTGTTAGGAGGAATGAGGGTGGATCCATATTTCTTCGGTCTTATGATATCATCTGTTTGTATTCCATGTTTTCTTTGGTGATTATTTGATATGTTCCTACATTCTTTTTCTACGTGTCGAAACTTGTTACAAGAATAACATATTATGTGACCAGAAAATGGAGCAGACGAATCATAGTATGTTTGTCCCATGTTCCTTCTATTGCAATTAACAACTTTATGACCAAATTTGTTGCATGAAAAAAAATATCCCTTAAAGAAACCTGAGTACCTTGGAGCTGATGGTCTTTATGTGGAGTGGATATTTTTGTGTGAATGAAACAATATACTTCTACAATTAGCTGCAACATGTCCATTATTATGACATATAAATCATTCAATATTATTGATCAGAGGAGATAATTGATTGGAATTTCTATAGATAGGAGTGAATGATTTCCTTTGATGATACATGATTCTTGTTTGTTGATCAAGTTGAATTTTTTTCTCTTTAAACACTTTTGTTTTTGCATTATTATCCTTTGGATCTTTAGCACTAGCTTGTGAACTAGATTCTAGTTTAACAGTTTCATAAAACCCAAGGCCAAATCTAATAGAGGGAGACCTTTCACTAATAAGAATATTATCCATAATATTAGTACTATCTTGAAATATCAAGTGTTTATATTTTTCTTCTAATTTACCTTTTAAAATATTTACCTCAACCTACATTCTTTGGTACTGCTTCTCCATACCTTCTTTGACCCTTCTTCAATATTTTACTTGCTCTTTTAATTTGAGAATCTCTTATTTAATCTAGTTTTCTTGTTCTTCAAATGTTTGAAGTAGTTCTTAATTCTGCTTATCTGATTTTCAAGATCTACTTTTAGAGATATGATCTCAGCTTCAAAACCTTAACAATACTGGTTAGATTCCACAAAAACCATTTTTCTGATGTAATATGTTCCTTGTTATGATATGTCTGCAACTTGTCTTTAATATTATCAATATTTTTTAAAGAAAGATCAAGTTTCATTCTAAGATCATGAATTTCCTTTAACCTGTCATTTTCTGAATTAGAAACTCCATCCATCATTGTAAGTGATGTTTTATCGTCATATACATTCTTTGACACATTTTTAGGGATAGGATTACTTGATAGATTCTTTGATGAACAATATTCCTCTGGGATTTCTTCATGGATTGGTTGTGTATTATCCAATACTTGCTTTGAAGTTTTAAGATGCATAACCTTATTTAATGTTAAATCACATATGCTACAAAATATGTCACTTAATTCCTTATTGTTCTTTGCAAGCTAAATACAAAACATCATGATTCTTTAGATTAGACTTCATCTTTTCTTTCTAGTGTTGATAATTACCTTTCCTTAGCATTAGTATATTTGCATTGACCATTGTTTCTGAATTGCCTTGATCTTCTGCTTCTAGAGGAATGATTTATGAACCTAGCTTCTCTTGAGAATCTTCACTTTCACTTTTACCCATGAGTGAAAGTTGAGTAGTATCACTGTCATCATCACTATCAATATGACATAGACAAGGAAAAGGACAATAATTAGAACAAGAACCCATACATTTTAGTTCTTTGTTACCATCTTCTTCATTCCCGATTAATAGAAAACAGGTTGCTCCCAAAATTGAATATTTTCTAACATCACTAATTGTTACTGCATCTGATATATCACTATCACAACCACTGCTTTTTGAATCCTTTCTTTGAGCTAACTTCTTCATTTCCATAATATTGATGGATCTTCTTCAAGTGATCAAGCTTCTTCTAAAGAACCCGCTCTAATACCAATTGTTGGGAAAAATACTGAGGTGGGGGGACTTAATATCAAACATAAGAAACACACATGAATACTAGGACTTAAGGTGGAAACCCAATGTGGGAGAAAACCATCGTTGTTGTCATCTTTGTCTTAAATATTTATTATAAGTAAAACCGATTATAGTATTTTATTGGCACAGACTCATACCATCACGTAGGCACCCACCTGCAGAAGGCTACAACCTTAACTCATTTTCCAACACCCACTCGATGGGAGGTACGACCCCCTAATCTTGTTTACCAGCACCAACGGGAAGGGGGCTACGACCTCCTGATCTAGTTTACCATCACCAGCTGGGAGGGAGCTATGACTCTCTCATTGATCACCAGCTACTACTGGAAAGAAGCTTAAAATTTCTCATTAAATTCTTGTTAGGCAGATAAATCATTCTTGTGGACAAGAAGGATCTCCCTAGTATCACAAGGATAACTAGAAACAAACAGGACAAATGTAAACTACTTTCTCTAGATTATGTATGATTTAGAATTTTCTATGATGAATAAAGGACCTACTTGTGATCCAATGCTAGTTGTATTCTTCCTTCTCGTCGCTCCAAAGAAATCACCTCTTAAGACTAGCAATCAAAGACATGGAAGAGAATCAAAAGCACCTGCACAGTATACTAATTCATAAATCATAAATCTATCTTAATGATCAAGGAATTTAATAAATAAGTCATTCAAGTAAACACTTAAACAACTTATTGAGAAAGCAATATCCATTTGTATTCTCTTTAAATAAAAGGATTCTTACTGCCGCGTTCGACTTGATGTCATATAGGTCCTTTCGGGGTCTGGAAAAATCATTTTCCTTTGGTTTGACAAGCCCTTCCAATCTTTGAACCAGCCTAAATACGAGTGTGGAATCGTTCTCACATGGATAATGGCAAGAAAAAAGAGTATGTTTCCTCAGCAATTCTCTTCTCTAATGTATATGAAATAAAACGCAAGTACTTTTTACATATCAGTAGCTACCCTTGAGACTGAACCATGGCTTCAATTTATAGCAGAAGGGAAGTGGTTTCAGTTCCAAAAAGGAAGGGATAATTCCTCTCATAAAGGGATCAAGCTCCAAATACCAAGGTATAGGCTCCTTTAATGAAGGGATAAAGGTTTATGAATGGAGGGAGTGAAGCTTCGACTAGATAACACCTTCTAGAATCTTCCATCTGGAAGAATATTCGACCAGATGGGCTTCTAGAACTTACTTTTTCGCGCATTTTACCTTTTACAGGGGTCCGCAGTTTTAATGAATAGAACGTGTGGTAGGTACCGTAGTTTTTCTTTACAAAAGGTGCGGTACCATAGGTAATGGATAGGAAAAGTGCGGATTTAGGTTTTTTATGATTTTTATGAGCTTTTCTCCAAATCTAATACTTGGTTTAGGAACTTTGGTGTTTTTGACTTCTAAGGGAGCATGATATAGGTGTTGATAGACCCATATGAACATCTAAATGTCATGGTGAAAAATTTTACTGTAACAATTCTCCAACCCTCAGCACCATTTGTGTACGATGTTTCATAACTTTTCACACTGGAACCACCTGCTCCAATACATTATAACTTGTAGACAATTTTCATCAAATAATCCATGTTGAACTGTTTAACATCATATAAAAAAATTATCAAAAATGAAATTGATTATTGTACCGAAAAAATTCATCCAATTCCTGAAAACCACCACTAAACCAATCAATCACCAATCACTCAAATACTGGACCAACCATTGAAACAAACAGTTACTTAACCAATCACCAAATCAATTCAAACAGAACAGTGATATCACTGTAACCAGAATACAAAATTGAACTCAGAATATTGCATCAACACTCTGAATCAACTACAACCCTGATCATTCATAAAAAAAAATGTATGCACTACTTCACTAAAGGAAACCCGTGTGTATACGTGCTTTTTTGTATAGAAACCTGCATACAGATATCAAAATACTAAGTTCTAGAAACTGTTACTTTGAATCAGTCATAGACTAGGATAGAGGAATTCTGAAATATTCTATTAGATTATAGATCTATGAACCCTTATACAGTTAGAAGCATCAATTATCTTTCTCAACTTATCAACATGCACCCAATTTCAACTCATCATTCAAACAATTTTTCTTCAGACATTGTCACTAAACCCAGATCAAGATGAATACATCATTGACAGATCAAAGAAATACATCAGCAATGATATGATTTACCCATCATATTATAAGCAGAAACCCTTCCTTTATGTATGTGACCTTGAAGAATCCAACCCATGTGTATACATGACTTTATCAAGGCCAACCTGCGTACAAATCTGCAAATTTTGACCTAAAATTATGCAACCCTTCAGAACTTCAGACAGACCCAGATCACAACATTCAAAGTTAAAAACATGCGTCAAGGCACAGGTATATTCAATCCATGAGCAAATCATACAATGGAAAGTCATTTCATGTCTCATGATCCTGATCCATCATTGTACTTATCGGTGCATAATTATTTCAGATCAACTCGTTAATTATAGCCCATACAATGCAAATATACTTCAAATTGAAGTATTCATCAAAAACCCTTGCTCAAACACACTTAGCACACTGATTATCACCTCCTTATATATTTTGAGCCTTAGCCAATACCATGATCCAAAACCACAATAGTTCTGTGGTAATCTTGGAATATATCAAATAGTTGTTACTATGCTTATTATTATGGGCTAATACCATGGTAAGTATCCTTGGTATTTAGTAAACCATAGTGCACCAAATGTACACACCTTTTTTTCTTTATACCCACGTGTGTACTCAAATTTCCTTCAAAAAACCTGTGTATACATTACTTTTCTTCATATAACCTGCGTACGTACACGAATTGGATTCATTGAACCTAGGTATATGGGACTTCACTTAATCAAGCCTGTGTATACACATGACTAGGCTTCACTAAAATTGTGTATATTTCTTGAAACTTTCCCTTCATGATTCCTCTATCACGGACTAGTATTTCTTTCTCTGTCACAAATGATCTGGCCTATGTACTCATCCTGTTACCTTCACGTCAACACATTTTTATCATGCTACAAGTGGGTTTCCATCAAGGACAATACATACATCATAATTCCAACAATCCATTGAAATTTCCAATTAATTTTCTTGCATGTGCATATAAGAAATATTATCTCAACTGATACCTCCAACATGATTAACTCACTAAGGCCATAAATTTTCCTAGGGAGACTTGATAGCTTATACAAGCTGATACAATATTTGTTTAGATGATTCATTGGAGACTGAACTGGATCTTTTATTTGCAACCTTCTGGAAGCAAAGAATTCCTTCAAGGCTTAGGGAATATTGACTTTTCTTTTTCAAGTAGTCCAAATTCTTGATGTCTATTACAAATATGCATCTCCTAGCATGCACCTACCACCCAAACAAATATATTAGTATGATGAGTTTATTATACAATGAAAACTAAGTTGCAAATAAAGAATTATATATTATGCCACATCTCCCCCACCCACTACCCCCTCACATAACAAAACTAAAGCATAAGAAAAAACATAAAAAAACTATGTGCCACATATCTCTAGTTCTAAATTATACTTTTTTGTATTGAATTTAACTTGAAGGAATCTTAAAAAAAACCTTGGTATATTATATATTATGAGTTGATAGAAACTGTTGACCAACTTCTGGATAATATACTACAATATTTCTTTCAATTTTCCTTTTACTACAGAAACAATGTTAGGGCCCTATATTACTAGTGTATTCCATTATTTTTTTTAGTGTAGCCCACTTATTTTTATTGTTGTACCCCTTTAGTCTACATATTACTATTATTGTGCCCCATAATAGCCCACTATTGTTATTTTTATGCCCTTACATTATTATTGTTAGGTCGACTAGGATTATATTATGACCCCATGGACTCTTATATATAGAAAGGAGGTTTTTTCATTTGTGTCATATAAGAATTATTCATTTATGTAATGTAAAGGAGATTTCCCCCTTGAAGTGACTGATTTCTAGGTCATTGATCTCTATTTTCTTCTATTTTGTGAGTTGTTTTCATAACGTTTGGTATCAGAGCTTTATATTCCAAGGTTTCACTGCTTCAAATAGGTCATCACGGAATTTTATGTATAACTTTTTTTCTAAGAAGATTAAGATGCTAAAAACCAAAACTCATTTACAAATAAATCTTGAGGAACTTCATCTAACAATTATAGATCTTGATTTGCAATATTTTGGGAGATATGATCTGTGGAAGTTAGGATTTTTACAGGCTCCCAAATTTCATCTCAAAGAGGTGACCTTGGGAAAATTGTCCTAACTCTCTCTCTGGGCATTGGATCGGAATTCTGTAAAAAGAGGCCAAAATTATGCAAAATTTAGTTTCTTGTGTATCTGTTTCAGAGCTGAAGGATGAAACAGTGACACGTGGCACACTGTACAAGTTCACTCTACTGAAATAGTCCATAATTAGGTAATTGTGAGATATTGGGCATAGATTTGCCTTGAAGAATCCAAATCAGGTCAGACCTGTCGCATGGGAAATAAGGTTTAGAGGGATATTAAAGTAGCGAAGATAAAATATCAGGGATCTAAAATTACAGAGATACATCAGTTTCAATATCGATCTCCTCAAAATCAAGAAAAAAGTGTGTGTTTTTTTTAAAATTGCATAAGTCTTGTTTGAAAAAATAGTTTGAAGTAATTCCAAGGGAAAATTGAAGCACATATATCAGTATTGGGTTTTAAAATTCCTCCCAAAAATAATTCAACACCCATTAAGCCCGCAAAAGACTCTAATATGAGTTATGAAGAGGAAGAAGAGCAACATGATATATCAAAATTACAAGACCAAGTGCATCAAGTTTCACTGTCGCAGAGAGTAACAAAAAATAAAATGGAAAGTTTGAAGAAATGCGTGGAAGTTAAGATGGATGGTTTGAAGAAAGGCATGGAAGCTAAGATATATGGTTTGAAGAATGGCGTGGAAGCTTATCCAGATGACGTGGAAGCTAAGATGGATGGGGTGGAAGCTAAGATGGATGGTATAGAAGGAAACATAGAAGCTAATATGGATGGTTTGAAGAAAGGCGTGGAAGCTAAGGTGGATGGTTTGAAGAAATGTGTGGAAGATAATATGGATGGTTTGAAGAATGGATTGGAAATAAGATGGATGACATGGAAGATAATATGGATGGTATAAAAGGAAACATGGAAGATTTGAAGAAAGACATGGAAGGTTTGAAGGAAGGTTTGGAAAAGTTGCAGCTACAAGAAAAGTTTCCTAATGGGGAAAATGTAGTAGAGGAAACTCATGATGAGAACAAAATAAATGTTCATTATGATTTCATAGACTCTAATGTTGGATTTAAGACCCACCATATTCCAAATATAGATATGATGAAGTTTGATGGCAAGGATCCGATAACTTGGATACTCCAAATGGAGCAGTACTTTGAGCTCCATAATATGAAAAACACACAAAGGGTACAAATTTCAAATTTATATTTAGAACAAAATCAGTTTGTATGGTATTGATGGATTTGTTCTCGTAAAACACTCGTCACTTGGTCAATTTTTATGGAGGAAGTGATAGGAAATTATGAGGATACAAAGAGCAAAAAATTCTTTAGCCAATTGATAAATATCAAACAAAAGGGTTCAATGATGGAGTACATTGACGACTTCCAAAAACTGAATAAAAGGGTAAATAATATTCTAGAGGAAAATAGGATTGATGTATTCATAGGGACTCTAAAGAATAACATCGAACATGAGATTCACCTTCGGGAACCTAATACATTGGAGAAGACATTCAGGTTGGAAAAAAAAATTGAAATCAAATTATGGTGACAAGGAAGCCTACCAGTCACAACTAAAAATATGGAAGTGTTGCTACGCCTAGACTTCCACAACCTACAAGGAAGACACAACAACATCTGAAAGAAAAAAGAGAAAAAGGGCTTTGGTATAGTTGTGATAGAAAATACACTAAAGGTCATAAGTGTGCTGAGAAGAAATTATTTTACATAGATTTTGAAGAGGAGGAAGAAAAGGAACAAGAAACTTCAAAAGAAGAGGATATACACCAGGAACCAACGCTAGAGGAAGAAGTAATGAATCTGACCATATCCTGTAATTCATTGGAAGGAATTATGACTCCCCAAACTCTCAAGATAGAAGGACATATGAAGAAGAAAAATGTAATTGTGCTTATTGATTCGAGTAGTACCCATAATTTTATTTATTTTAAGGTAGCCAAGGAATTGAATCACTTCCTATACCCAGTGTCAGAGTGTCAAGTGATGGTGGAAAATGGAGGAACTATAAATTGCTTTGGAAAGTTCCATAATATCAAGCTAACCATGGGGTAATATGTATTGAATAGTCCAATTCTTTCCATTGCAATGGGTGGTTATGATGTTGTACTAGGAGTACAATGGTTACAATATTTGGGGATGATAGATTTTAATTTTCAATAAATTTTCTTTATTTTTTCTTCTGAAGGAAAGGAAGTTGAATTACAGGGTATCAAAGGGAATCTAGGAAATATAATAATCTCTAATGTCATGAGAAAGGTTCTGAATAAAAACAACGAGGTGTCATTGCACAATTATGCTCACTAGAAGTTCCAACATCAAAATCATCTATTTCTCTAGATCTCCAAAAAGTCTTGGACAATCATTCCAAGGTGTTTGAAACCCCCAAAGGACTCCCACCTATTTGTGATCATGATCATTCTTTTCATTTGATTCTAGGAAGTGTTCCTTTGAACATCAGGCCTTACAGATATCCTTATGTCCAAAAGAGAAAAATTGAACGTATGGTTGCAGAAATGATAGAGGCTGGTATAATTCAAACTAGTCAAAGTTCTTTCTCTGCTCTAGTAGTATTTGTGCAAAATACGGATGGATCATGGCGCATGTGTTTGGATTTTAGGGAGATAAATATGCTCACCATTAAAGATACATTTCCCATTCATGTCATTGATGAATTATTGGATGAATTACATGGAGAAATTTATTTCACCAAATTGGATCTTCGTTCAAGATATCATCAAATTATAATGAAGACTAAAGACATTCTCAAAACATCATTTCGAACTTGTGAGGGTCATTTTGAATATTTTTGTCATGCCTTTTGGCCTTACAGTTACACCCTCTACATTTCAAGGGTTGATGAATTCCATTTTAAAACCCTTCCTTAGAAAATTTGTGTCAGTATTTTTCAATGATATACTAATCTACAACTGGTCTTCAAATGATCATGTTCAACATGTTGACAAGGTGCTCAAACTATTGGGGGAGAAACAATTATATGAAAAAACCTCCAAATTTTTTCTTAGAGTACAAGAGGTGGAATATCTGGGTCATATTGTATCTCAGGAGGGTGTTAAGGTATACCCTAACAAAATTAAATCTATTAAGGAGTGGAAATTCCCCACCACCATAAAGCACTTGCGAAGATTTCTCAGGTTATTAGGGTATTGTCGCAAGTTTATTAAGAATTATGGGAGAATAACATCACCTATAACAACATTATTGAAGAAAGATGCATTTTTGTGGACTCCTAGAGAAACTAAGGCCTTTGAACATCTTTGTAATATTACCAAATGGGAAAATCAGCAATAGAGGCACCAAAAACGCATTTTTCAGAAAATTATGCTACAAAAGTTAATTACAGCCCATGGATCCCTTATTTTATACATTATATCAATCAAATATAGAAGGAGATCAGAAAAAAATCATTATATCCTAGCTAAACATGCCTCCCAAGCCTAGAACAACCTAAAAAACACTATAACCCAATGACTATTGCAACATAGATATACTGAAGAAAATGACAGCGCAGTTTAATGAGGGTTTATAATCCAAAAATAGAGAGACAAATGGATCTGATAATATATTAATCAATAAAGCTCAAAAACTGAGATCTAGTCTCTTTTACACAAATCAAGATAACCTAGCAAGGGTTTCTTGCTAGACATGAGATACAAGAAGCATATGTTGCAGATATATGGTTGAATCACATTTTCTGGCTGAAGCACTGCATAAATATGGCCGATAATACAAATAAATGGTTGTAGCTCCTCCTACTAGCTTTATGAGAGAAAGGTTGATCCTCCCTTTGGGAAACTAGCTCATAAAACAGGGGTTTAAACCCTTCCACTACAACACCATGTAAAATAATGCAGTTCCTCCAAGGGACTGTGCTGTGGCTGTAGGTGACTACTTGGCCAAGTGCCGGATTGTGGAAATGAAGTCCAGAATGCTCCTCTAGGATTCCTTCAACAAGTCCTCCAAGAAAGAGTGGGAAATTACTGCATTAGAAAACCCTTGTACTAAATAGTACAACAAACTTAGGTAAACAACTGAAGCATGTAATAAGTCTAAACAATCTCAATCATAAAATCGTATTCTCCAATCCTCCTCATATGGCTTCCATTCCCTCCATAATATACTTGATAAGATCTCCCACCATGGGTCCCATCCATTTATGAGGTTACTTCCATGCAAACGCTTCTCCAAAATTACGTTGTCTCCACTAGTTCCACTCTTCTATTTACAATGCTATTTGATTTGGTCAACCTTGATTTAGTCTTCATGCATTATCTCCTTTCACATCCAACGTGTCTTTATTCTAACTATCTAAACTGATCCATATTCATACTAGGCTATCTTTATTGATGATCCACTCCTCCCATATTAGTGTTGTTGACTTGGTCAAACTCGACCTTGTCCACATCCATTAGCCCTTGTTCACATATGAGGGTGCTTTATCCAGTTAAGAACATGAACCATTTTCACATCAAGAGGTATTTTATGCCTACTTAAGATATTTATGGGCCTCCTTACCCATTTATTCATCTAACTAGGTGTCAAGAGAAAAAATAATATTCCAATTAGTTGCATGCTAATTTAGGAATATTACAATATTCCCCTCCCAAATGTTTCTTGTCCTCAATAAACTGCAAGGGTACTGAAAAATATCTCCCCCTCCTCTTGTGGCCTTCTCATCCAATAATCTCCACCATTGCTTCGGATATTCTACAAAAAATTTGTCTCCCAATGGTTCCTCCCAAATGTGAAAGTTAGTCTTTGGTGAATAAACCAAATGGCTCTCATTATGAGAAAATGGAAGGTCTATATGGAAACCTTCTTGTTGTTCAATGGCCTCCTCAAGGTAGAATTTATGACAAGAATAGGGGACCTCATTCCAAATGAGAGACTCCCACCTCCATGCTATCATCCAAATGAAATGAATCACCTTCCAGCTTGGTAATTCATACAAAATCTCCTCCAAAATGCTCATGAGAGGCATGTCCCAAGTGCTCCAAACAATCATATGGATGACTTCATAAGGAAACAAGTGATCTACTGTAGTTTCCATATCATCTCCCATGCTCCCCTTGAAGTATTAATCATAAAAGGTGTGGGAAATTTCATTCCCCATGGACACATCCACCCAATGGGCCTTCACTCCAACCATGTTGCGAACAAAGATAAGAGCATCATCAACATATGGAATCACAATCAAATTCATGCTAGCGGCCATGTGTAGTAAAGGAGAAGGACAATGATCCCTCATGTGAAACCAACACATTTTGTCTCCTAACTGCCATAGAATATGATCGAAAAAGTATTTCTCCCACCACTTGTTTGTCGCCCCATTCTTCTTGCATGCTTGGAGAAGGTGTTTAATGGTTGGTGTTAATGAATCACACCATGAAGAATACATCATCTCCCCAAAATCATCTAGGGAATAGTCAACATCAACATTGTTCATGACCCCAAGTAGTCCATGAAGCCAATAAGAAAAGGTGCCCCCTCTTGGACCAATGCCCTACACATGAGTGTCAACAAAAAGCAAGTATATAGTAAATATATCATGATGTTCATAAATACAACCCTTACTATACACTTGGTTGAAATCAATGAGGTAGCTCATGGATGAGCTCTCTCTCACACGCAATGAGTAAGGAGGTGGTGATGATTACTCTTCCCAAGTGTTATGTTTCTCCTTACCCTCCATACAATTTATGCACTTCCTCATATGATAGTGCATCTCCTCTCTGAAGTCTTCCCACATGAATCCCTCCAAGGTAGTACAGTATGTTCTAATGAAACTAGTGGGATTGGAAAGTAAGATCTCATAGGCTACATATAGTAATTTATCCTTGAGTTTTGAGCATATAGTCAAATAGATCTGATCATACAAATAAATGACTCCCTCAACTACTTTATACCTCCCATCTATCATTTTCCCATTAAGAACTTACATGTGAAGAGGTTCTTAGAATATTCTACCAATAGTTGGGACTCCCAATATGGATCTATGTTTCCCAACAATTACAGCATTGTAGAAATATGAAATGAAGTACCTGTCATATGATAACTCTCCTCTTTGACATGCTCAATGCCAAAGCCACATGTTGGAGTAATGTCATTCCACCTTTGTTGCCCCTCTTGCAGCTGATCTTGCTCAAGACAATATTGAAGTATATGGAAGTCAACCTTCTCTTGAAAGGTCTTTTTCCTCCAAAACTTCCATAGTTTGGTTGATGCATGCAAGAGTGTTAATACCCTCTTGTCATATTCAGAAATATTCCTTATGTGTAGGAGTATCATTTACTGCTCCAAAGCTATGGAGTGGCCATTTGACACCATGCTCATGTCATCATAGATTTTTGAGTCATCTTCCAACAAAAATAGCTGAGTGGGTGATGGAAATGTCCAACTCAAAAAATTGGTCATCTCCCTTTGGAATCCATCAAAGGTTCTCAACGCTGTGATAGCTCCTCCCAAGGCTCCTTCCTTAGCCAAATATATAAATGTTGCATCAAGTTGAGAGAACTCTTTATTCATCTTCCAATCAGGTGGTCTCCCTTGTGGAATGCCTCCATGCAAAGAGACATCAAAATCTAATGTGTATTGTATGAATGAGTGGACTGATTTGTCCCTCCCTTCACTGCATAAATCACCCCCCTTCTTCTGAATAGAAACCCCTTGAAATAAACAAGGGTGCATGCTCATCATCTTTTGATGCTGACCCAATTTTTCTTCTCCTCTTTTGATCAAGGAGTTGCAGCCCATCACTATTGTCACATGATGCTCCTTGGAAATCCTTTGAAAAGATGCAAAAGCTCCTCTTCTTGAAGCAATAGCTTCATGCCCATCCCCATGTGGTGATGGTTCTTCTTTTGAAGTGACAGTGTTATTACTTCCTTCATGCTCTTTCTCCTCATCAATATTTGAGAATACCTCATAAAAAATGAGAGGCCCTAGATCTTGGTCTTCCCTTGAAGGAGGAATCTCCATGTCTTTCTTTTGAGAAGAAAGTTCTTCATGTAATGGGGACTTTGCCCTTGGCAAGGTATCATACAAGTTTTCCTCCCCCTTAATAGTTTTTTAAAATGGAGTTGGTATAAAATATCTTTCCAACTCAAGAAAAGGTTTTGTTTGTTTTGGTTTGATTAGCTCCACCAAAGGTGTTTCAGAATATTTTTCATCAAACCTTTCCACTACTCTCCTAGTGAACCTTGCATAAGTAGATGTATTTGCATTCTTTAATGAAAAGGATTCAAACAACCACCAAGCATAAGCCTTACCTTCAAGATGCAGCACTGCTACTTTAATGGCTTCCTCTTCTGAAACTTGGTGTTGCTGTAAATAGTTGTCCAGCTCCTTCACCCAAGCCCTAGCTGAACATTTAGGTGAACCATTAAAAGTATATAGAAAGAATATACCCATATCATGCTTCTTGCACCTTGTGCTTCTTTCCTCCTTGATCTTGCAAAACCCATGGAATTTTATCTGATCTTTTAACCTCTTAGAATGAGATTCATACTCTTGCAAATAATCACCAAGAGTCTCCTTCTTTGGCACATCTCCTTCCTCCATCTCACTTGTTGTGACGATCATCCTGGTAGAGTGTTATAAATCTAATGGTGTGGCTGAATTCTCACACCCATAATATGAGGAACTGGAGCTTTCCTCATGTACAAATCTTGTTGAGGGATCTCCTTGACTTTCCCTCCTCATTTCTTTGATGTATTTTCTAATGCACTGCAGAGTTTTAAGAAGAAGTTTTGAGAAATCCTCCCCCCCATACAATAAGTTTTTGCCTTGAAATATTTTAAATATCCTTTACTTCCCATGATAAGACTCCTTAGATGACATAATGGTTGAAGTACATAGGTTGAGCCGATATTAGAGCTCTGATACCACTGTAATATTCCCAAATGGGAAAATCAGCAATAGAGGCACCAAAAATGATTTTTTTAGAAAATTATGCTACAAAAGTTAAGTAAAACCCATGGATCCCTTATTTTATACATTATATCTATCAAATATAGAAGGAGATCAGAAAAAAATCATTATAGCCTAGGTAAACAGGCCTCCCAAGCCCAGAACAACCTAAAAAACACTGCAACCCCATTAATACTGCAACACAAAAATAATGAAGAAAATTACAGAGTATTTTAATGAGGGTTTATACTCCAAAAATAGAGAGACAAATGGATCTGCTAATATATTAATCAATAAAGCTCAAAAACTGAGATCTATTCTCTTTTACACAAATCCAAGATAACCCGGCAAGGGTTTCTTGCTAGATATGAGATACAAGAAGCATATGCTGCAGATCTATGGCTGAATCATGTTGTATGGCTGAAGCACTGCATAAATATGGCTGATAATAAAAATAAATGGTTGTATATCCTCCTACTAGCTTTCCGGGAGAAAGGCTGATCCTCCCTCTGGGAAACTAGCTCATAAAACAGGGATTTAAACCCTTCCACTGCAACACCATGTAAAATAACGCAGTTTCTCCAAGGGACTATGCTGTGGTTGTAGGTGACTGCTTCGCCAAGTGTTGGATAGTGGAAATGAAGTCCAAAATTCTCATCTATGATTCCTTCAACAAGTCCTCCAAGAAAGAGTGGGGAATTCTCGCATGAGAAAACCCTTATACTAAACAGTATAACAACCTTAGCTAAATAGCTAAAGCATGCAATAAGTATAAATAGACTCGATCATAAAATCATATTCTCCAATCCTCCTCATATGGATGACATTCCCTCCATTATATATTTGATGAGCTTCCCCACCATGGGTCCCAACCATTTATGAGGTTACTTCCATGCAAAGGCTTCTCCTCCAAAATTACGCTGTCTCCACTAGTTCCACTCTTCTATTTACAATGTTGTTTGATTTGGTCAACCTTGTTTTAGTCTTCATGCATTATCTCCTTTCACATCCAAGGTGTATTTATTCTATTTATCTAAACTGATCCATATTCATACTAGGTTATCCTTATTGATGATCCACTCCTCCCATATTAGTGTTGTTGACTTGGTCAAACTTGACCTTGTCCACATGCATTAGCCCTTGTTCACACATGAGGGTGCTTTATCCAGCTATGAACATGACCCCTATTAACATTAAGAGGGATTTTATTCCTACTTAAGATATTTATGGGCCTCCTTACCCATTTATTCATCTAACTAGGTGTCAAGAGAAAAAATATTATTCCAATCAACTGCATGCTAATTTAGGAATATCACAATTTGAAAGACACAATGTTCTAAGCATCGATCTTAGCTACGCCAGACTTCACAAAAACCTTTATTTTGGAATGTGATTCCTTAGGAAATGGAATTGGTGTTGTTTTAATGCAAGAAGGAAGACCCGATGCTTTTGAAAGCCATCCAATCAAAGGAAAGTATTTACATAAATCTATTTATGAGAAGGAAATATTGAAAATACTACATGCACTAAAGAAATGGCAACATTACCTAATGGGAAGAAACTTCAAGGTAAAAAATGATCATGATAGTCTTAAATACTTTTTGGAACAAAGACTGTATCCAGAAGAGAAACAAAAATGGGTCACAAAGATGTTGGGTTATGACTTTGAAATCATCTACAAAAAAGGGAAGCTAAATGTTGTTGCAGATGCACTCTCAAGAAAGCATGGGGATTTGGAAGAATTGCTTTGTGCCATTTCTATTATCCAACCAGATTGGATAACCGAAGCAAGGGGGGAATGAGAGAATGAAGAAGAAGTATGGACACTCATTGAAAAGTTGCAGCAAGATCCCAGTACATCTGATAAATTTAGTTGGAAAAATGATTCCTTTTGGTACAAAGATCGCTTATATATTTGTAAGAATTCCCAACTAAAACAAAAGATTCATTTGGAATTGCACACCTCTCACTTAGGAGGATACTCAGGCTTTTTAAAAACTTATCACAGGGTGAAGAAAGATTTTTTTTGGGATGGTCTTAAAGCTTATATTCAGAATTTTGTGGAAGAATGTTTGGTTTTCCAGCAAAATAAAGTTGAGACAATTAAGACCCCATGTCTGCTACAACCTTTACCCATTACAAATCAACATTAGGAGGAGGTTTCAATGGATTTTATCATAGTTTTACCGAAGTCTAAAGGAAAGAGTGTCATCATGGTGGTAGTTGATAGACTTACCAAGTATGCACACTTTTGTGAATTATCGCATCCATTTAAAGCTATTACAGTTGCTACTGAAACAATTCAAAAGATACATGGAAACCTAAAGATTATTGTAAGCGATAGAAATCCCATTTTTACTGGAAATTTTTGGACAGAATTATTTTCTTGTTTGGGTAGTCAACTAGCTCATAACTCATCTTATCATCCTCAATACGATGGGAAAAATGAGATAGTTAAGAAATTTTTGGAATGATATCTTTGTTTCTTTGTATTTGATAAACATAAAAAATGGGTCAATTGGTTACCTTTGGCTAAATGGTGGTATAACACTTCCTTCCACACTACAATAAAAATGACCCCATTTGTGACACTTCATGGATATCATCCGATGTCCATCACATCATCTTTAAGAGAAAATTCTAAGGTTCAAGAAATGGAAGATCACATTGAGCATTAACAAAAATTTCTCCAACTCTTGAAGGATAACATAAATCTAGCACAAAATTGAATGAAACAATAGGCAAATCAACATCGCAATGAGAGAAGTTTTGTTATGGCTAGAACCATACAAAAAAATTTTACAAAAAAATGCCCCGCAAGCAAGCTAATAAGGATAATAAATTATCAACAAAGGACTATGATCCTTACAAGGTGTTGCAAAAGATTGGTACTATGACATACAAATTGGAGCTTCCTGCATCTTCCCAAGTGCACCTAGTTTTCCATGTTTCATGCTTAAAGAAGGTTATAGGTGACAAACTTCTGGTTTAAACAATATTTCCAGAACTTGATCATGAAGGAAAAATCATATTGGAACCTTAAGAAATAGCGAAAAAAAGTGAAAGAACTTACCCACTCAAGATTCCACATAGGAGGATGAGGATTTTATACAGAAGCATCTAGAACTACTGAAGTGTTGAGGAAAACACTTTTTTGAAGGAGAGGGGCATGTTGGGGCCCTATATTACTAGTGTATTCCCTTATTTTTGTTAGTGTAGCCCCCTTATTGTTATTGGTGTACCCCTGTAGTCCCTATATTGCTATTATTGTGCCCCATAATAGCCCACTAATGTATTATTGTGCCCTTACATTATTATTGTTAGGTATGATAGGATTATATTGTGACCCCATGGACTCCTATATATAGAAAGGAGGTTTTTACATTTTTTTCATCCAAAAATTGTTCATTTATGTAATGTAAAACAGGTTTCCCCCTCGAAGTGGATGATTTCTAAGCCGTTGATCTCTATTTTCTTGTATTTTGTGAGTTGTTTTCATAACAAACAAGGGAAATGTAGGGAGACCATAATTTTGGAATGTCTACTAAATATCTGCAACATTTTATAGATGTTCCCCTCATTATTCTTTTCTAGAAACTTACTCGTCAAGCATTACCAAAAATGATAGTTTCGAGAATTTTTACTATATACTTCTTTGAAGAAAATTTAAAAATTTAGATGTTACCCATTCTATTAGATGTGTGAAGAAACAATTTAGTAGTATTTTATCTATAATTCATGAGATGTTCTTCTAATTTTTAATAATTCATTCATAGAATCTTTTCATTACTGGAAATTTAGTGAAGCTCCCAAGTTTCCTACCAATGTAGAGCAACAAGTATTATCGTGGATAAAGGTATTGGATTAGGGCTTCCATATCATTAGTGAATGACTGTGGCATGGTTTACAGTCTGGAGGTTAAAGAACAATAATCTACTTGTTATATTTTTGAGTTGAAGAGTAGTCCTCAATCATACATGTCATGTTGCAGGAAAATAAATTTCATTTATTAAAAGAATAGGTGTTGGGTGCAATATTTAAGGATGTTTCAGACACCTCTTTCCCTATTTTTGGGCATTTTGTCTCCTTAAACCTATGAATTGTTTGACAGAAATGCCACATTTCCTGGTTATAAAATCAATATTTTCCTTACATATTATTTTTCCATTTTTCGTAAATATCAAATGAAGTGATGTCTTTTTGGGATGACTAACCAGGGTAATTGTGGAAAAGATGTTTTGGTCATTTTTCTTTCAGGTGTTATGATAATTATTATAACACGTGTGGTTTATTATTCTTAGGGTTTAATATTAATCTTATGGTTTAATGTTATTCCCTTAGGTTTTTTTAATCCCTTTGGTTTATAATATTAACACTAAGGTTTATAATATTGATCTTGGGGTTTAATGTTTATTTTAGGGTTTATAATATTTATCTTAGCGTTTATATCCTTTGGATCTATAATATTAATCCCTTAGGTTTACAATACCTTGGATTTTTAGTATTAAACCATTGGGTTTATTATTCCATTGGGTTTATAATATCAATCCTTGGATTTTTAATATTAATATCTTGGGTTTATCAATCCATTGATTTTTAAATATTAATAATTTTGGTTTATCAATCCCTAGGGTTTATAATATTTAACCCCTTGGGTTTAATATTATAATATAACAAATTTAATATTGTATTAAACCAAAGTTATTAAATTTAATATTAATATTATAATATATTAATATGAATATTATATTTAATGGTAATAATAATATTAATCCTTTAATATAATATTAGGGTTTATAGTATTTTTTTTGGCATGGTATTAATAATAATTTGGCCTATAGGCTTCACCTAAATAAAACTTATATATGAAAAGAGGTTTTATTTATTTACCTTAGCTCTGGTTTATTTATATTTTTATTTATTTACGATAACTCTTTTATTTACCATGGTATTTCGCCCATAGGCTTGGTATATAATTAGATGTTGATTTCTAATCCTATTTGATAAATTTTTATTTATTTACCATACCTCTTTGTAAGTCTTTTATATTTATTTATTTACCATACTTATTTATACCTCTTTTATATTTATTTATTTACCATACCTATTTTGTAAATATGGTATTTGACCCATGGTATTTAGCCCATGGTATCAATATTAACTTGTCCCTAACCTCTTTTTGTGCATTTTAAAATAAAAACAGGTTTATGGAGTCAATATAAAAAGGTGTTTTAGTTATTCACCATACCTATAGTTTATATATATATTTATTTATATACCATACCTCTGGAGTAAGTATAAAAGAGGTTTTATTTATTTACTAGACCTCCTATTTCTTTATATTTTTATTTATTTACCATACATTTTTTTTAGTGTTCATAAATATAACTCGGTTAAGAAAGAGAGATAATTGTTACAAGGACATTAATTATTACAATTGAGCTGACACTAAAATTGTTTACATACAATCTTACATTACATCTAACCATACATATGATTTTGAATCTCTTTATAACCATATTTACCAGCTTCTAATTAGGATTGGATAGATACCATAAAAATTTGAATGGAAAATTTTTAATTCTAAAAAATCTATAATATATATCTTAAACACATTTTGGATAATATATATCTTAAATAATTTCCACCTTGCAATAATTATGTCTTTTGCTCATTTTTCTCTCTAAATTATTTTGAATTTTAAATAATTTATTTTAAATAAATTATAACTTTGAATAATAAAAAAATTTGATAGACAAAATTCTAAAAAAAAATCACCTTTTTTCGTCAAACCTATATTCTTTCTGTAATTTCAAAACTTAACAACATTTGATAGACATAATTTGTTATGAAACCAACTCGAAAAATAGAAGAAAAGAAAGATAAACGCCTTAGAAATAAGCTACTTCGAGGGGAAAAACTCCTTTACATTACATAAATGAACAATTCTTAGATGATACAAGTGACAAAACCTCCTTCTATATATAGGAGTCCAAGGGGTCACAATATAATCCTACCCGACCTAACAATAATAATGTAAGGGAAAAATAATACCAATATTGGGGTTACAAGGGACAACAATAACAAGAAGGGACCTACACTAAAAAAAATAAGGGACTACACTAGTAATATAGAGACCTAACATGCCCCTCTCCTTCTGAAAAATGTTGTCCTCAATGCTTGAGTAGCTCTGGGTGCTTTTGTATAAATTCTCATCCTCCCATGTAGAATCTTTAGGGGGTAAGTTCTTCCACTCGATGAGATACTCTGAAATTGATAGATTTCATAGCTATCAAGTTCTTGTTTCCATGACTTCTTCAGGTTCCAATATGATTTTTCCTTCCTCATCAATTTCTGGCAATATTGTTTGAACTGGAAGTTTTTAACCTATAACTTTATTTAAGCATGAAACATGGATAATTGGATGCACTCGAGAAGAAGAAGGAAGCTCCAATTTGTATTCCATAGTACCAATATTTTGCAACACCTTGTAAGGAGAATAATACTTTGGAGATAATTTATTATCCTTCTTATATTTCTTGAAGGACATTTGTTTGTATGGTTGTAGACATAAAAATACCTAGTCTTCTACATAAAAAATTCTCTCACTGTGATGTTAATCTGCCTGTTGTTTCATTCGATTTTGTGCAAATTTAGGTTATTCTTTAAGAGTTGGAGAACTTCTTATTGATGCTCGATGTGATATTCCATAGCTTGAACCTTAGAATTTTCTCTTAAAGATGATGTGATGGACGGTGGATGATATCCATAAAGTGCCATAAATGGGGTCATTTTTGCTGCAGTATGGAAGGAAGTATTATACCACCATTCAACGAGAGGTAACAACTTGACCCATTGTGTTTGTTTATTAGATACAAAACAACGAAGATATCCTTTCAAACATTTATTCACTATCTCAGTTTGACCATCAGATTGAGGATGATAAGATGAACTATGAGCGAGTTGAGTACCCAAACAAGAAAATAATTTCGTCCAAAAATTTCCAGTAAAAATGGGATCTCTATCACTTACAATAATCTTTGGGTATCCATGTAGCTTTTGAATTGTTTCCATAAATTTAGTAGCAATTGTAATTTCTTTAAATGGATGAGATAATGCACAAAAGTGTGCATACTTGGTAAGTCTATCAAGTACCACAATGATGACACTCTTTCCTTCAGACTTAGGCAAACCTGTGATAAAATCCATTGAGATCTCGTCCCAACATTGACTTTGAATGGATAAAGGTTTTAGAAGACCCCGGTTCTTAATTGTCTCAACTTTATTTTGCTGGCAAACCAAACATTCTACCAAAAACTTTTGAATATCAGATTTAAGGCCATTCCAAAAAATTCTTTCTTCACCCTATGGTAAGTTTTTAAAATTCCTAAGTGTCCTCCTAAAGGAGAAGTGTGCAATTCCAAAAGAATATTTTGTTTTAGTTGGGAATTCTTACAAAGATATAAGCGATCTTTGTACCATAAGGAATCATTTTTCCAACTAAATGTATCAAGTGTACTAGGATCTTGCTACAACTTTTGAATGAGTGTCCACACTTATTCATCCTTCTTCCATTCATCCCTTGCTTTGGTTATCCACTCTGGTTGGATAATATAGATGGCACAAATCAATGCTTCCACTTCTTCATTATTTCTTGAGAGTGCATCTGCAAAAACATTTAGCTTCCCTTTTTTGGAGATGATTTCAAAGTCATAATGCAACATCTTTGTGACCCATTTTTGCTACTCTTCTGAATATAGTCTTTGTTCCAAAAAGTTTTTAATACTATCATGATCACTTTTTACCTTGAAGTGTCTTCTCATTAGGTAAGGTCGCCATTTCTTTAGTGCATGTAGTATTTCTAACTCTTCCTTCTGGTAAATATCTTTCTATAAATACTTTCCTTTGATTGGATAACTTTCAAAAGAAATGGGTATTCCTTCTTGCATTAAAACAACACCAATTCCATTTCCTGAGGCATCACATTCCAGAATAAAGGAATTTCTAAAGTCTGGCGTGTATAAGACCGGTGCTAGGCACATTGCCTTTTTAATATGTTCAAAAGCCTTAGTTGCTTCAGGAGTCCATGAAAATGCATCTTTCTTCAATAATGTTATTAGAGGTGCTGCTATTCTCCCATAATTCTTAACAAACTTGCGATAATACCCTGTTAACCTGAGAAATCCTCGCAACTGCTTTATGGTTGTGGGGACTTTCCATTCCTTAATGGATTTAATTTTGTTAGGGTCTACCTTAACACCGTCATGAGATACAATATCACCTAGATATTCCACCTCTTGTACTCCAAAGAAAAATTTGGATGTTTTTGAATATAATTGTTTCTCCTCCAATAGTTTGAGCACCCTGTCAACATGTTGAACATGATCCTTTCAAGACCTATTGTAGATTAGTATATCATCAAAAAATACTAGCACAAATTTTCTAAGGAAGGATTTGAAAATGGAATTCATTAACCCTTGAAATGTAGAAGGTGTATTGATAAGGCCAAAAGGCATGACCAAAAACTCATAATGACCCTCACGAGTTCGAAATGTTGTTTTTGGAATATCTTCAGTCTTCATTCTAATTTGATGATATCCTGAACGAAGATCCAACTTGGTAAAATAGATTTATCCATGTAATTCATCCTATAATTCATCAATCACAAGAATGGGAAATTTATCTCTAATAGTGAGCTTATTGAGCTCCCTATAATCCGAACACATGCACCATGATCCATCCTTCTTATGCACCAATATCACTTGAGCAGAGAAAGAACTTTGACTAGGTTGAATTGTACCAACCTCTAACATTTCGACAATCATATCTTTAGTTTCACTCTTTTGGACATAAGGATATCTATAAGGCCTGATGTTTGGAGCAACACTTCCTGGAATCAAATGAATAGCATGATCATGATCACGAATAGGTGGGAGTCCTTTGGGAGTTTCAAACACATTGGAATGTTTATCCAAGACTTTTTGGAGATTTGGAAAAATAGATGATTTTGATGTTGGAACTTCTAGTGAGCATAATTGTGCAATTACGCCTCGTTGTTGTTTCTTCAGAAGCTTTGTCATAACATTAGATCTTATTATCTTTCCTGGCTTCCCTGCGATACCCTGTAATTCGGCTTCCTTTCCTTCCGAAATAAATTTCAAGAAAAGTTCTTGAAAATTAAAAGCTAACATCCCCAAAGATTGTAACCATTGAACTCCTAGTACAACATCAGTACCTCCCATTCGAATGGAAAGAATTGGACTATTAAATATATATTCCCCCATGGTTAGCTTGATATTATGGCATTTTCTAGAGAAATTTATAGTTCCTCCATTTTCAACCATCACTTGACATTCTGGTGCTGGGTATAGGAAACAATTCGATTCTTTAGCTACCTTACAATGAATAAAATTATGGGTACTACCCAAATCAATCAACACTATTAATTTTTTCTTCTTGATATGTCCTTCTATCTTGAGAGCTCGAGGAGTGGTAATTCCTTCCAATGCACTACACGATATGGTCAGACTCATTTCTTCTTCTTCTAGGGTTGGTTCCTGGTGTATATCCTCTTCTTTTGAAGTTTCTTGTTCATTTTCTTCCTCCTCTTCACAATCTATGTAAAATAATTTCTTCTTGGCACACTTATGACCTTTAGTGTATTTGTTATCACAATTGTAGAAAAGCCCTTTTGCTCTTTCTTCTTCCAATTTTTGTGGTGTCTACCTTGTAGGTTGTGGAAGTCTAGGAGTAGCAACACTTCCATATTTATAGATGTGAGTGGTAGGCTTCCTTGTCGCCATAATTTTACATTCAATTTTTCTTTCCAACCAAAATTCATTCTTCAATGAATCAAGTTCCCAAACGTGAACCTCATGTTGGATGTTATCCTTTAATGTCCCTATGAAGACATCAATCCTGTGTTCCTCTAGAATATCAGTTACCCTTATATTCAATTTTTGGAAGTCCTCAATGTGCTCCACCACTGAACCCTTTTGTTTGAGATTTATCAATTGGCTAAAAAAGGTGTTGCTCTTTGTATCCTCATAATGTGATATCATTTCCTCCATAAAAATTGACCAAGTGACAATTTTTTTACGGGAGCAAAGCCATCGATACCATACAAATGTATTTTGTTCTAAATATAAAGTTGCAATGTGTACCTTTCGTGTATTTTCCACATTATTGAAATCAATATATTGCTCCCTTTGTAGTATCCATGTTATGGGATTCTTGCCATCAAACTTCCTCATATCGATATTTGAAATATGATGGGTTTTTCATCCAACATTAGAGTTTATGAAATGATGATTAACATTTATTTTTTTTCTCATCATGAATTTTGTCTACTATCTTTTCACCATTAGGGAACATTTCTTGTATAAACTTTGTCAAACCTTCCATGTCTGCTTTTAGATCATTCTTTATGCTTTCCATTTTTTCATCGATCTTAGCTTCCATGTCTTAAATGTCAGCTTCGATGCCATCCATGCCATTCTTCAAACCATTCATCTTAACTTCCATCTATTTCTTCAAACCATCCATCTTAGCTTCCACACATTTCTTCAAAACTTCCATTTCATTTTTTGTTGCTCTTTGCGAGAGCGAAATTTGGTGCACATTCTCTTGTAATTTTGATATGTCATTTTGCGTTTCTTCATCTTCATGAGTCATAGTAGAGCCTTATGAAGGCTTAATGGGTGTTGAATTATTTTTAGGCGGAATTTTAAAACCCAATATTGATATCTATTCTACAATATGCCCTTGGAATCAATTCAAACTGATTCTTCAAACAAGATTTATGCAATTCAGAAAAAAAATACACACCTTTTTTCTTTCTTTTGAGGAGCTCGATATTGAAACTGAATTATCACTGTGATTTAGGATCTTCATTATATGAAATTTGGTCTTGTAGTTGCCCTCTAAATATTTTTTCGAATGTCACAGGTATGATCTGATTTGGATTCTTCAAGGAAAAGTTATGCCCCATCTCCCTCAATGACCTAATTATGGACTAGTTCAGTAGAGAGAACTTGTGTGGCGTGTCGCATGTCATTGTTTCCTCGTTTGGCTCTGAAATTGATACACAGGAAAGTACAGTCCACGTACTTTCGACCAATTTTTACAAAATTCCAATCCGATGCTCCGAGAGAGTGTTATGACGATTTTCCCCACGATCACCTCTTTGAGATGAAATTCGGGAGCCTGAAAAAACCCTAACTTCCATAGATCATATCCCCGCAAATATTTCGAACCAAGATCTGAAATTTTTACATGATGTTTCTCAAGATTTCAGCTTCTGACCCTTTGTAGAAAAGACGTTATAACGAAAATGCCACGATTACGTATTTGGAGTAGCGAAACCCTAGAATCCAAAGCTCTGATACCAAATGTTATGAAACCAACTCCAAAAATAGAAGAAAAGAGAGATAAACGCCTTAGAAATAAGACACTTCGAGAGGACAACCTCCTTTACATTACATAAATGAACAATTCTTGGATGATACAAATGACAAAACCTCCTTCTATATATAGGAGTCCAAGGGGTCACAATATAATCCTAGTCAACCTAACGGTAATAATGTAAAGGCACAATAATAACAATATTAGAGTTACAGGGTACAACAATAACAATAAGGGGGCTACACTAACAAAAATAAGGCACTGCACTAGCAATATAGAGACCTAACAAATTTTTTTTTTTAAATCACCTTTTTCCCCCAAACCTTTTCTTTCAGTAATTTCAAAACTTATTTAAAATCTGAGGTAGATAGTTTCACACTTACAAATATTCAAAACTTCATTTTTCTTTCTAGCTTTTTAACCAAAATAAAATTAGAATGAAAGAATAAATAAATCAATGTTTTTAGCTTATGACTTGCTTTAAGATTGACATTGATCGTATAAGCATGCATTTCATCCACCCACTTAATGTCTTTGACACTCTGACCTACAAATTTTTCTCTTTTTCTTCTTGGTGGACTACACTATCCAACGGTTATCTGCTTGTGCCATAAAAGTGAATTGATATATAGAATTATTTGCGAAGTTTTACCAACTTTATTCACCCGTTTTACATATTCGATCACATATATTACATACTTTTTTCCTTCACCCATATGCCTTTTCATCTTAATAGTGGAAGACAACTTCCACACTGAAGTTCACAGTAAATTCACAAACCAAGTTTCCATAAAACTGTTTGGATTTCCATGGCTTTCCTTTGCTCTAAGCTAACGTAATACCTCCATTTTACCTTATCCATTTTTCCCAATTACACTTTCTCAGCTTGAATTGATGCGGTTGAATCACGCCTTTTTTTGTGGGCTTCGGTGTCCTTGTCATTTCTCAAATCCTATTATTAACTTTCCATTTTTCCACTATAAACCTAGGCTAGGTCCAGCATCCTGCAAGCCGCACACAATAGCAATTAAATTATGCCTCAACAAGAGCCGAGACGTCCTCGGCGTTGCTTAGGAAACTCTCACCAGTTACCGATTACCCTAGATTAAAAAAAAAAAACTTTCCATTTTTTCAACTCACTCATCGCATCTTATGTGACTTCCTTGTGTCGTTTTTTTTCGAGTGAAGACAAAGTGATTCAATATGCCCTTTTCTTCGACTCTGTATCTCACACTCTATAGAGCGAATTTTTCTTGGAATAGTCGACACGTGGATAGTCTGTAAAGTGAACTTTGCTTGGAATAGTCCAACAACTCGATAAGTTCAACTTTTCTTAATAAGCCCTCGTCCAACAATTTTGACCAAACTCCTTTCCACAAAGATCCCTTGGTTCCATCTAGTTTGCTATAAATCCATTTCATGAACGCCTTTATTTTTAACAAAGTCAAAGTCATCTTTCATTTTCATTGTAATATTATTTTTCCATAAGGTGCTCCTTATTGACTTACCTTATCCTAAATTAATCACTCACTAAACTTATTATTAAGCATTTTTTTTGTTGTTATGACATCCCTCACCGAGCTGGGATGTCCAATGATAAGGAGTTTTTATTCTGCAAAGAAAATACAACAAGGACTGCATGGACTGTCAAAGCCCCTTTTTCACCTATCAGAACCCTTGAAAAGGCTAAAAATGCACCTTTTTTCTCTAAAAGCGCTCATTTTTACATATCATGCCTTAAGCCTCTTTCGCTTAAGTCCGAGCCCATTTTCCGCCATGAGACCGGGCCTCGTGACCGAGCGCTAAGCCCATCGGTGATCGCACATCGCTCTTTCCAAGTTCCTGCTTCCAAGTTTTTTGTTTCGCCGATGGCCGATCCTCTGATAAAATCTAGACCGTCCATTCCCCAAGATCCGACAACCATTGCATCAGCGCATCGCATTGGGGTTCGCCCTTTCCCTTCCACCTTCCCTTCTCTGCCAATGGAATCCTATCCATTGATCTCTCCCAGATCCAACGGTCCTCGCTCATCGCCACCCTAACATTCCTTATGCATTGAACTCCCTTTCTACCGATGTGCGAAACCCCGATGCAATCCCGACCGTTGATCTCTGCAGATCTAATGGTCAACGCTCGTCGCGCTTCACCTTGCTCCATCACACATCACACATCGCAGCCAATATGCCGATCTTTCGAGATAATCTCCACCTTTGATCTCCGCAGATCCAATGGTCCTCGCTCCATCGCACATCGCAGTAATCCATTTCTACTCTGTATTTCTCTGTCGCTATGCTGATCTTCCAAGATAATCTCCATCGTTGATCTCCGCAGATCCAACGTTCCTTGCTCCATCGCGCCTTCGTAGATTTCCTGATCACTCGTCCACTATCACATTCCTCACTCTGATCTGGACCGTCGATCATCTTGATCCAACGGCCAGTGCACCTCTGCCTTTACCCTGCTCATTCTTTTTCCTCGACGTATCTCTGTCGTTGATCCTCAAGATCTAACGGCCCTTGTTTCATCGCACATTCGCCTTTCACCCCTTCCCTCGCACCATTCATGCCTCTGTGCGATTCCGCGATGCGTCCTCCACTGTCCGATTAACCCAAATCTACGGTGCGGGTTCACTGCGGGGGCACCTGACCAAAGTGGCCCGTACTCCCCAGTGCCCCCGCAGTTGACTCATTTGATTGTGAAAGATCTTCATCCAACGGTCCATATTCACTGCAGAGGCACCCAGCCTGCAAACCCATCCGTACCCTCCATCCCCCCGTGTTTGATCTTAGCCATCGACCTTTTCCAAATCCGACGACCATCGGCTCTCCTCCCATATAATCCCGCTGGTCCCACCCAACCGCGCTGGGCTTTTCATTGTGCTTCCATTCAATCTCCACCGTTGATTTCCCTAGATCCAACGACCCGCATTCATTCTCGTGCCCATTTCACCCAACCCCTCTGTCATGCTTTTTCAATGTGAAATGGGTGGTTTTAGATGGACAGGTGTCAACATTTGAGCCCTGTCACGTTCGCCCGGGGTAAAACCAATTACCGCCTCGGCCCACCGTGCGAAACCACCTCGATTTTCCGCAAAATCGCCTTTGCACTGATGTCGCATTAGATTGGATTCAAACCATGTTTTTTGCCATGGAAACACCTCTCGTTGCATTCCCTGTCTCCGCACTACTCCTCCGCCTTCACCCGAGCTCTCCCGAGGCGGTCTGCCCCTCATCGCGAGATTTATTTAATTGGTTCGATGTTTGTGCAGGGATTTTCATGGCATTTTAAGTATGGGGGCCATCTCATAGCCAATCATAGTCGCTCGAGGTCTGAGGTTAACGATCCTCCATGCCTAGGGACGAGAGAAAAAAATATGCCGAGGGTCAATTCCATGTCCAAGTCAATGGATCATGACCATTGGCCATTCTATAGGACCCTCCAAAGACAAAGAGCTAGTTCTTCCACTACTAACGGTACCATATTCTCCGGCACTGAAGGCTAGCTCTCCCACTACTAATGGTAACGCCTTTGCCGAGCGGCGGTAGTGGCTCCGCCTCATCGAAACATCAATGATAATTCATGACTGGGTTCGCATGGCCTTTTACCTTATATTCTTTTCACTTTGTCATTTCGGGTGAAATCTTTAGTTCACTCCTGCAGAGTTTTACTTTCAGATTAGTAAATTGTTTACATTTCAGCTAAAACGACTTTAGGCCTACGTTGTAAGATGATGAGAGGCAGTTCTACCTCATCATCATTTTTATTTTTGATTTAGACACTAGAAACAACATACAAGCACGTGTGGAAGATATTTTCCCAAATATATTCTCACGCATAGGAATACGAGAGGTTAGAAAAATAGGAAGAAAACACTAACAAAAGGTTCCAAATTTTCTAAAGGACTCGCTAGCTTGAGTATTTCTGTATGCGTTTTGTATGAACTTTGATAGTGAATGTTTAAAGATCCCGTAGGGATTCAGTAATAAGAATTTTTTGCTCGAATTGGGGATTCCGCTCTTGATGATTCACGGTTTGTAACTCTTCTCCATGTTTTTTTAATACAAATGTTCATTTCGTATCTCTCTACATTTCTTGTATCTAATGCTCCGGAATGTGAGTGCTCCCATGTTTAAATGTGAATTTATCATAGCGAAATACTCATATTTACTCATCTACAACAGCTTTAAATATGGCTCCAGGCATGATACTTTGTTTCATCTTCTATCTCTTCCGCCATTCTTTCGATATTAACTACAATGGATTCTTATCTTTGAATGAGTCTAGATATATGGATTCTTATCTTTGCATGAGCCCAAAATATATATGGATTCTTATCCTTGAATAAGCCCGGTTATAGTTGATATCTTACTCCATCTTCTGCCATAATCATCGCTCATCTATAACTTGATAACTGTGTATTCATTTTAGAAGTCGGCCCCCTTTACAGCATTATGTTTTAGAGCTGTCCGATGCATTTACTTATTGCAGTTTGTACTCAATTTCTGCAATTTTCTTAGTTGTTGTTTTTAACTTTGGGGTCTTGGTTCCACCCTTATTAAAACCATTCATCCGAGTAATAGTTGCATGAGATATGTATTTATCCGACTTCTGTACGGAAGAACTCGAGATTCTATCATGGTTTTCTTTAATGTGAAGATGCAAATGTTCGTTTGATGTAATCTTAATAAATACATAGTCTTCCTCTTCTGCGATGTTAGCAATGACTTTTACTTTCTATTTGTTTTAACTACAAGCGTATGAAAGATGTGGCCCTTTTACCATCATAGAATTACCCTTTTCATCATAGTAATACTTTGAAAATCATTACAAAGTTGATACATCATTCGGCAATGCTTTTATTATCATAACTTTTTTTAAACCATATGAAATATATGATCGATATATGGAAAGTTTATAAATAAATTTTTTATATATAATTAATTATATCAGAATATTAAAAATAGAGATGAATTTTAATTATATAATGACAAATTTTCACTTAATAGAAATTTGTTAATCAAATATTTGATATGGAATTCTAACTTTGTAACAATGCAACCAAATGCTAGTTTTTTGTATGTAATTCACTCAAATGTTTATTATATATATATATATATATATATATATATATATATATATATATATATATATATAACAAAATTAAATATGTTGGGTTATTTTTAATAAAAAATATTATAAAATATTAATAATTCTAATTTCGTTTGTGCTAGTTTGATTTATTTATGATATTGTAATTTAGTAGAGTAAATTTGGTAAAAATATTTCATTGGCTCTTAAACATAAATGAAATATTTAGATGATTAATCATTGAAAGCAAATATATATATATATATATATATATATATATATATATATATATATATATATATATTTTAACTTTTGTATATGATTAAATTGTATAATTTTTATGATATTAAAAAATATTTCAATACATCACTCACAAGTTATTTGAATATTCATATTCGCCTAAACTAAAAAGTAAAAGCAAAAACTTATTTTGATGTTATTAATTATTTTTTTTATGGAGAAATTGTGTATCTTGATTGAAGCTCCTCCACTCATCATGAGAACATATAATTCATATAATTCTTATAGTGTGAAAAAAAAATATAATTGTTATACTTCGTAAACCACCACCAATGTGGTTGATAGAGTGCAATAAGAGTATATGAAAAAACATTTACATCCACATCCACCCACCACATGTTATTATTATTGTTATTATCCAATTCACCACCAGCCACATATTATTATTATCCACCACCCAACACATTAATAACTCTTAGATGTATTTTATTTAAAGCTAACTATTTCTAATTGTTAATAACTTTATAAATAATAATAGTCATAATATTTTATATTTATATAATTATACTTATTATGTTAACATTATTTTGTATATCAATATAATAATATAGTATTAGTTATTAGATACAAATTTTCTAATATGATAATGATGATGATGGTTAACCTCCACTAAGACCAATTTTTAATTTATGAGACGAAAAAAAGAATTATTTAATTTGATTTAAGATTTAAGTTTTTCCATAAAATGGTCCTTATTGACTTACCTTATCCTAAATTAATCCCTCCCTAAAATTATTATTAAGCATGGTTTTTATCAATCATTCGACCTATGATTATTAATTGACAGTGAGGGCCACGAAATTAAGGGGAGATTAATGACCCACGATTCTTGCCAACTCTACAAGAAAGACTTTCCTGTGTAAGTCACGGGCCCCGCGTGATACCACTGCATTGTCCATTGATGTTAGGGTTTTTCGACAAGTCCGTGGCGGGACTATCAACAGAGTTTGAATAGCTCATTTTAATGCCGATAAGGAAACCCAATTTCCTGTCAGTTTAAAACTTTCTCATTCAAACCCGCGTGAATTGTAATTTGATAAACCATTCAAACCCGCGTGAATTGTAATTTGATAAAATTTTATTATTAATATGATGAAGACATTTTTTTTGGTTGGGCTTTCTCCACAACAATCAATTAATTTATTGTCCGTCTTTTGGGTCAATATGTGCATTTATCTTTCTCTATCAATTTTTTTGTGGCTGTCTTTTGGTCAATACGTGCATTTGGGCTTCTTCAGTGATTGTTCTTTCAATTTTTTCCAGCTGACCCACCACATTTCTCATCACTAGTGAGAATTGATAGCTAATAACCAAATTTGAATAAATTGTGATATTTACGTCTAAACTCAATTCCACGCCATATTTTTCTATTGTTATCTTTTAGCATTGCCCACCCATTCACGGCATCTGTCATTATTTATCCAACAACACCGCCCAAAGATGATCGGGTGTTTATCTCCACCGTAGTTACCCAATTCGACCGTATCTATACAATAAATTCGAATTTTTGATTGGATTAGTTTGTTGTTTTGTTAATAATTACATAAAATCCAGCAAATGGAGGTATTTTACCAGTAATCTTGGTCTTCTCGCATCTATTCCTCTCTTTTCCTCAAATAAATACATTGTCTTCCTCTTCTGCGATGTTAGTAATGATTTTATTTTCTATTTGTTTAATTTAACTACACGAGTATGAAAGATGTGGCCCTTTTACCATCATAGAATTACCAAATACTTTGAAAACAATTATAAAGTTGATACTTCATTCGGCAATGCTTTTATTATCACAGTTTTTTTTAAACCAGATGAAATATATGATAGATATATGGAAAGTTTATAAATAAAAATTTCATATATAATTAATTATATGAGAATATTAAAAGTAGAGATGAATTTTAATAATATAATTGACAAATTTTCACAGAATGGAAATTTGTTAATCAAATATTTGATATGGAATTCTAATTTGGTAACAATGCAACATAATGCTAATTTTTGTATCTACTAAGTGTGGGTATTTTTTGGAAGACTTAATTGTTTTTTTGCAATTTAATAAGAGAAATATGTAATTCATTTAGGTATTTATTAAAAATATCCATATATATATATATATATATATATATATATATATATATAAAATAAAAAATAACAAAAAATAAATATGTTTAGTTATTTTTAATAAAAAATATTATAAAATATTAGTAATTCTAATTTTTTTTCTGCTATTTTGATTCATTTATGATATTGTAATTTAATATTGAGAAAATTTGGTAAAAATATTTCACTCACTCTTAACCATAAATGAAATATTTAGATATCAATATGAAATGACACAATTTTATATAGAACTTATAAAGATTAATCAATTGAAAGCAAAAAAAAATCTTATATTTTAACTTTTGTATATGACTAAATTGTACAATTATTATGATATTAAAAAATATTTCAATACATCACTCATCTAAGTTATTTGAATATCCATATTAATTAATTTATTTCAATATCAATTTCACATATACTACAAAGTAAAAGGAAAACTTATTTTAATATTATCAACTTTTTTGGTTATGGAGAAATTGTGTATCTTGATTGAAGCTCCACCCATCATGGGAACATATAATTCATATAATTCTTATAGTATGAACAAAATATATAATTTTTTATACTTCTTAAACCCAGCACAACCACATTTATTAATGTGGTTGATATAAGTCATTTAGCAATGTTGTGGTTGATATAGGGGCGATAGGAGCATATGAAAAACATTTACAACCACGTCCACCCACCACATATTATTATTATTGTTATTATCCAATTCACAACCCACCACATATTATTATTACTGTTATTATATCCAATTCACAACCCACCACATATTATTATTATCTGCTAAGTCTACAAAGGCATACACATGCTCTTAACCATTAGGCCCACTCAAGCTCTATCCACCACCCACCACATTAATAACTCTTAGTTGTATTTTGTTTAAAGCTAATTATTTCTAATTGTTAATAACTATATAAATAATAATAGTCATATTATTTCATATTTATATAGTTATACTTATTATGTTAACATTATTTTTTATATTAATATAGTATTCGTTGTAACATAAAATTTTCTAATATATTAATAGTTATATTTAAAACTTTAATATAATACACATATAACACAATAATAGCATTTAGTTCTTATTAATAATATGTATTTATTCCCACCATTATGTCATGGTTAATAATTAGTATATATTTATAAATATAATTGCCAATATATTTTATATATTTACTTAGATTATATTAATATATACTCTTAGATGAGAATCGAGTTAGACAAAATGGAGCTGTGTGAGCCCATGGAAACCTAGGGCTTTCTTTTCCCTTGCGACGGGTGCCGACGAGGGCTCCCTCCCTTCCCATTTGCGGCAAAAATCCTCCGTGCTAGAGACAAATATAATCACGAGTGCACGAGAATCGGAGGAATGGAGGTTCATAAAGGGGGGTAGGCAACCCCCACGCCGGTGGCTCTCTCGCTCGAAATCGGATCCGTGACCACCGATACTAGCCCTCTAAATGGAATGACATGGATCTATGACCCCTGCTGTAAACACCCCGAAACTATGACGAAAGAGAAAAAGGGACAAAAAACAAACCGAGGAAGGCATCTTCCTCAACTTGCATCCCTATAGCAACCGACGGACCCAAGATCTATCTTCCTGCTCACCGCATCAAAGGCAAAAATACAATACATGAAAGACCATTCTCTCATTGGGAATTTCATTGGCTTCCCAGCCCACTCGAAATCTCTCCTCGGATGGATAGCTTCCAAATGGAAGCTCAAAGGGCATAAATCCCTCCAACTTGGACCCAATGGTTTCTTCATCATCATATTTAACCGCATATAGGACAAAAAGCCACATTATGGATGGAGGACTCGTACTTCTTTAACTTGTTTAGACTCTATCTAAGGAACTAGATAGAGAGATTTAACCCCTAAAAAAGAGGACTTCAACCGGGCTCCTGTCCGGATCAGTTGTAATCTCTTCCGCAAGACTATTGGGATGAGATATCCCTCAAAGATATTGGAAATAACCTTGGAGAGTTCGTCAAAATAGCCGAAGAAACCAAAACTGAATCATTACACGGCCTACGTTAGAATCTATATCTACATGCATCTTGCCAAAGCTCTCCTGAAGTGGTAAATATTTTCCATGACGATTTTGAATGGGTCCAAACCATCGATTTTGAAAATGTGTCATTTCGTTGTTGTAGATGTCATGATCACAAGCACCTCTTTCGAGATTTTTCACTCAATCAACCCATGAAATCCTCCCCAACCTTAGATAATATTGATCCTGATGGCTTCACCAAATTATCCAATCGCAAAAGGCATTCTAGAAAATCCACCTCAGCCCCTGAAGTTTCTCGACTCGTAACCAAAGAATAGGTTTGATATTCTTTCCACCCTAAGCCACCATGGAAGGTACCACCTCAAACCCCCCTAGAGCATACCCCTAAATCGGATAATCCCCTCCCCAATATTAATCAAGACCACTCTTCTCCCCCGAATCCCTCCACCTCGACCCCTCCCGATGCTAATCAAACTCAAGTTCAACAAGGAGATAAATCCAATAAAGGAAAAGACAATAGATATGGAGTTCCCATATCACATGGAGGAATAATTGCAGGGAAAATAGTACCACCCAAAGTAAGATGGTAGAACTGAGCAACCCACCCATATGGAGGAAGAGCCGTAACACCATTAAGCTTCTCAACTCTCATCGAACCCACCCCCCTATGGATTTTGGGCAAATTGACTTCAACATGATTACCAATTTGGATGAGAAAAAAAGGAGGTTGCCTAAAACTCGAAGCTAACAGCCTCAGATTCAAACATTTCATTCAAGAAAACCAATTGATAGACTTTAAGACCTCCAATGGTCTCCATACATGGAACAATCATAGAGGAGTAACTCAACAAATTTCCTCTAGAATTGATTGATACCTTATCTCGGACAACTCCATCCACCTTGGAGGAGACATCTTCGACATCATCCTCCCACCCTCAAGATCCGATCATTGGCCCATTCAACTACAATGTCAAGGCCTGCAGCGGAAACAATTCATTCCACTTCGAGCAATTCTATCTTACTCATAAGGGGCTTCAAAGATATGGTCACAACTTGGTGGAGCGACATTCCCCCATGGAAGGCTCCAAAATGTACCGATTCCGATGAAGCTAAAGATCCTCAAAAATCATCTAAAGCGACTGAATTATTCAACCTTCAGCAATATATTCAAAATTCAAAAGGAGCTAGAAAAACAAATGTCAAACCTCCAACAACATATCATAAAAGAGGGGCGCACTCAGGATGCGATACTCAGGGAACAATATCTAATGGGTCTTTTTGGAAGATCGTGAGGCTTTCAGGAATAAATCCTTTGGAAAAAAAATCTAGAATCCTTTGGCTCAAATAAGGGGAAAATAACACCAAATTCTTCCACCGCTCCACCATCCAGAGGCGAATGCTTAATTGTATTGTTGTTCTAAAAAATTACCAAGGATATAACCTCGAAGCTTATCAAGACATTGAGCAAGAACTTCTAAACTTCTTCAAGGATATGCTCAAAGAAACAACATTGAACGTCAACTTGCAATCAATAAAATCACTTAGCATATCCCTAAAATCATCACGAAATAGCACAACCAAATGCTGTTCAGACCGGTCTTGCTCCCAGAAGTGGAACACGCAATGTCACAACTTAAATATGGGAAGGCCCTTGGGCCGGATGGCTTCACCTCTAATTTTTTTCATTTTTTCTAGGAGAACATCAAGTTGGAGGTCCCAGGTTGTTAGTTGAGGAATCGAGGAGCATGCACTAGATCCTTCCAACCCTCAATGCAAACTTCATCACTCTCATCCCTAAAAATGAGCACGTGGCCACCCCCTAACAAAATATAGACCGATCACCCTATGTAATGTCATCTACAAGATTTTTTCCAAAGTGATCGCCAACGAGCTCAAACTCGTCCTCTTGATGCTCATATCTCCAGAACAAACGGGATATGTGGAGGATTATTTCACTTACTTCACTTATTTTTAACCATAGATATCAATATGAAATGACACAATTTTATATAAAATTTATAAAGATTAATCAATTGAAAGAAAAAAAATCTTATATTTTAACTTTTGTATATCACTAAATTGTACAATTCTTATGATATTAAAAAATATTTCAATACATCACTCACCTAAGTTATTTGAATTATCATATTAATTAATTTATTTCAATATCAATTTCACATATACTACAAACTAAAAGGAAAACTTATTTTAATATTATCAACTTTTTTGTTTATGGAGAAATTGTGTATCTTGATTGAAGCTCCACCAATCATGGGAACATATAATTCATATAATTCTTATAGTATGAACAAAATATAATTTTTTTTACTTCTTAAACTAGCACAACCACATTTACTAATGTGGTTGATATAAATCATTTAGCAATGTTGTGGTTGATATAGGGTGATAGGAGCATATTAAAAACATTTACAACCACGCCCACCCACCACATATCTATTTTTTTAAGGATAACCATTTATAATTGTTAATAAGTATATAAATAATAATATTCATAGTATTTTATATTTATATAATTATACTTATTATGTTAACATTATTTTTTTATTAGATATCATTTTTGGGATTCAATTGTTTTAAGTAAGTCATTTATCTATGACCATTTCTATGAGAGGTAGTTGTAGGTGACTAATTTCTCATGATTTTTGAGTAGTCCACTTAGCGCTCATTGCACGGCATGATGCTCATAGGGGTGAAGAAGTGGGATTGAAACTAGTTATATGAATCACATAGTGTCAATCATCACTTCCAGGGCTTGCACATGGTAACTAGGGTGATGCTCACAGGGGTGAAGAAGTGACATTGAAACTAGTTAAATGAATCACATAGTGTCAATCATCACTTCCAAGGCTTGCACACATTTCCGGGAAGTCACCCATCCCAAAAATCCTCTGAGCTCAAGTGCTCTTAACATGCTCTTAACATAATATCATATAATATAATATAATATTAATATTATATTAGTTTGTTTACATAAAAATTTCTAATATATTAATAGTTATATTTAAAACTTTAATATAATCCACATATAACACAATAATAACATTTATTTCTTATTAATAATATGTATTTATTCTCACCATTATGTTATAGTTAATAATTATTATATATTTATAAATACAATTGCCAATATATTTTATATATTTACTTGGATTATATTAATATTATTAGCTATATTGATACTATATATTAAACTAAAATATGCTATACTTCATACATATATATATATATATATATATATATATATATATATATATATATTAAAATATATTATTTAATAATAAAATATGTAATCATAATATATTATTAAATTTTGTTAATATATTAATAGTTATAACTCAAACTATAAAATAATTTAAATATAACATAATAATAATATTTATTATTATTTATAATAAATATATATCTCTTACTAATATAAGATAGTTATTAATTTTTATATATTTATTAATATACATATTAATAAATGTCATATATTTACTAAAAGTAAATTAAAAATATCAACTAAACTAAAGAGATTAATAAATACATGTGATTATTAATATTATAAATCTAAACTACTAATAAACCCAAGAGTTTAATATTATAAATTCAAGAGATAAATATATAAACATAAATCATCAACAAACCTAAAAAAATAAAAAATAAAAACATATGAGATTAATAAAATCTAGAAATTATGATTTTAAACCCAAGAGATTATTTATATTATAAACCTAACAAATTAGAAAACCCAAGGGATAGATATTATAAACCTAAGGAATCAAGAATCCCAATGATGAATATAAAAAAATAGAAGGGATTAATAAACCATAAGAATTAATATTTTAAACCCAAGGAATAAATAAACGAAAGAGATTAACTTACAAACCCAAGGAATTATTAATATTACAAATCGAAGGGACTTATAAACCCAAGGGTTTAATATTATAAACTTAAGCATTTAATATTATAAATCCAACGAATTAGTAAACCGAAGGGATAAATATCATAAACCTAAGTGATCAAGATAAGGGATTAATAAAGCCCATGAATAAATATTTTTTAACCCAAAGGATTGAGAAACTCAGATGACTATTGATTTTATAAACCCAAGGGATCAATAAAACCTATAGATTTTTGATATTTTAAACCCATCGAATTAATAAACCGAATGGATAAACATTATAACCTTAAAGGATTAATATTAAACCCTAGGACTAGTATTTAGCCCTTAATATTGGGGTTTTAATAAACCCAAGGGATTAATGTTACTAACCCAAAGAATTGAGAAACTTAAGGGAATAATGTTATAAACTCAATGGATCAACAAACCCAAGGGATTATTAATATTATAAACACAAGGGAACACTATACCCAAGGGATTATTAATATTATAAGTGATAGACATTAATATGATAAATACAAATGATTAATAAACCCAAGTCATTAATAAACCCAAGGAATCAATAAACCCAAACAAAACTAATACTAAAAATCTAAGTGATTAAGAAACCTTCGGAATTAATATTTTAAATTCAAGGTATTAATAAACCCAAGGGATCAAATGATAAACCCATCTAGGATTATAATATTATAAACTCGTAGGAACAAATAGACTCAAGAATTTAATACCATAAACCCAAGGGAAAAATATTGTAAACCTAAGGGATCAATATTAAAAACACAATGGGTTAATAAAGCTTAGGAATTAATATTTTAAACCCAAAAGATTGATAAAATCACATAAATATTAATATTATAAACCCAAGGGATCAATAAATCAAGATATTGTTCTTATTATAAACTTAAGAAGTTAATAAACGAAGGGATAGACATTACAAACCTAATGGATTAATATGAAACTCAGTAGGACTAATATTTATCCCTTAATATTGGGATTTAATAAACCCAAGAGATTATTAATATTATAAACCCTAAGGGATTAATATTACCAACCCAAAGAATTAAGAAACTCAAGGGATTAATGTTATAAACCCAATAGATCAAGAAACCTAGGAAAATATTAATATTATAAACACAAAGGATTAATAAACCCAATGGCTTATTAATATTATAAACCCAAGAGATTAATATTATAAATACAAATGATTAATAAATCCGTTTGATTAATAAACACAATGAATCAATAAACCAATCAAAACCAATATAAAATACTCGAAGAAAATTATTAAACATTAAGAATTAATATTTTTAACTTAAGGGATTAATAAACCCAAAGGATTATTAATATTATAAATCCAAGTAACTCATAAACTCAAGGCTTTAATATTATAATCCCAAGGAATTACTAATATTATAAATCCAAGGAACTAATAAACCCAAGTGTTTAATATTATAATCCTAAGGAATTAGTGAACCCAAAGAATAAATATTAAAAGCCTATGGAATCAACAAGCCCAAAGTATCAATATTAAAAACACAAGAGATTAATAAAGCCTAGGAATTAAGATTTTAAATTCAAAGGATTGATAAAATCACATGATTATTACTATTATAAACCCAAGCGATCAATAAACCTTAAGGATTGTTAATATTAAAAACCCAAAGAATTAATAAACTTAATGGATAAAAATTATAAACCTAACAAATCAATATTAAACCATAAGACTAATATTTAAGCCTTAATATTATGGTCTAATAAACCCAACTAATTATTAATATTAAAACCCAAGGGATTAATATTACCAACCCAATGAATTAGAAAATGAGGGATTGTTATTAAAGCATAGGACTAATATTTAACCCTTAATATTGGGGGTTTAATAAACCTAAGGGATTATTAATATTATAAACCCAAGGGATTATTAATATTATAAACACAATGAATTAATAAACGCAAGAGATTATTAATATTATAAACTCAAGTTAGTAATAAATTATAAACCCAACAAAATTAATAAACCCAATGAATTAATATTAAACTCCCAAACGATTAATAAACCCTATGAAATAATATTTTAAATTCAAGGGATTAATAAAACCAAGGGATTAAATTATAAACCGAAGGAAATATCAATATTATAAGCTCAAGGAATAAATAAACTCAAGCATTTAATATTACAAACCCAAGGGGAAAATATTATAAACCTAAGGGATAAAAAAATCCAAGGGATCAATATTGAAATCATAAGGGATTAATAAAGCCTAGGAATTGATATTTTAAACCCAAAGGATTATAAAACCACATGAATATTAATATTATAAACCTAAGGGATCAATAAACCCTAGGGATTTTTAATATTATAAACCCAAAAATTAATAAACCAAAGGGATAAACATTATAAAATTAAGGAAATAATATTAAACCCTAGGACTAATATTTAACACTTAAATTTTTGGGGTTTAATAAACCCAAGAGGATATTAATATTAAATACCAAAGGGATTAATATTACCAACCCAAAGAATTAGAAGACTCAAGGGATTAATGTTATAAACCAAATGGATCAACAAGCCTAGGTAATTACTAGTATTATAATCACAAAGGATCAATAAAGCCAAGTGATTATTAATATTATAAACTCAATAGATAAATATTATAAATACTATTAGTGTCCCGTGATTTAGCAGATTGGTATACTAAATGCACAACGTAACATCAGACTAGTCTTTGGAGTCTTGGGACCTAGCCTTCCTCGACTCAGAGAAGATTGTGAACTTGTTTGCTTTTAGGGTTTGATTTTAGACTAGTTGTTAAGTGTAGGGTTTTTTGTTTGTTTTGGTTGGGTAAGATGATCAAGTAGAATAGGTGGAGTGAGAGATCTTCAAATCATTGGGCTATGGAGTCTATGAAAGTCATGGATATCTCAACAATGAATCAGTATGCATCACACGGAAAATCTAGCATGGTCAAATGGATCTTTAAGGCATGTGTGAAGTGAAATGCACATTAAGTTTGTGAGCATAGAAGGTGTGTAAGGGCAGAGTGAAGAATCCTTAAACAAGTACTTTTAAACAGGGATGATCTCAAATACTAATCAACATAAGGAAATAATCATAAGACAGAGGGCAAACCAATAACTTTTTTATTACACTTAAGCAAACAAGCATTCAAGAGGAACAATTCAGTGAACCATAGAAAGTAAGAAACTTATCTAACTTCTAGTGATTTCAACTTCAAGGTTAGAAAACATACAAGATAACATATAACTTTATTCAAAGAAGAGGGAACTCCTAAGCATATTTAATCAAGCTACAAAGAACTTTAAGGAAACTTCTCAAGCATGGAAAAAGGGCATGATCAGAACATGGCCTCTTTGGCTAAACCTAACAAGTAGTACTTCAAAGAGAGATTCCAAAAAAAATATTTTAAATAGCATCAGATAAGCGGGGCTAACCACAAAACATATTTGAAAACCACTATATTGAACCATTCATGGAATAAAGAAGCTTAGGTGGGTCTAAGAAGCAACTAAGAATTTATTAAACCAACCCAAGAGAGGAAACCATAAAGACAATAGAAAGTAGGAAGGACTAAGGTGCCTCAAACAACATTTCGTAGCCTATAATTTTCTATTCTACTACAACATATAAGGATGTAACAAAATTATACATAAGGAAACAAGAAGTAAACAAAGACACATCACCATTAACCATGCTCGTGGGAGCACGCAAGCTATCCTCCTTCATCGACCAATCAAAGCAGTGCCATTTACAAACTCCACAACACCAATTTCTTCTTCAAACTCAAGAAAACCATGTATTGCTCCCAAAACTTATCAAATGCCAACGTTTTACAATGAAGCCCTCATGCTCTATTTATCTAACAAAGGAGGGAAAAAACCCTAAATAGGGTTTTAAAATATCCAAAACATCCATAAATGTCATTAATGCCCAAGAGACCATGCAAGGCCCAATGCACAAAAATATCCCATGAAATAAATGCCAAAATAACTCCTAACACCTAATTCTAGAGTGATTTGTCTCAAAAAACATTAAAATATCATTTTTGCAATAAATTAGTGTTTTTTTTTATACTTTTGGCCAAAAACACACAATGCAATCTATAAGCACAACGCCATCCTAGGTAGAAAATAGGTCCTGCTGCTGCCAAGTTTTGGTGACCTTCTCGATCTTGGATGTTTCCACATGATGGTCGTTAGTATGAATCTTTTGTCGAAGTGTACGAAAAAAATACCACTTTAGCTATGCATAACTTATAGCCCTAACATCAAATATGGTTGCCAATATCTTCAGATCTGCAGCTAGTTGATCAAGACAAATGTTGCACAAATCCGGATCTATGCATAAAAAGACATTAAGCAGGTGAAAATAAGGTTTTTGCTCCATACATCCAATAGACAAGACAAGAACAATATTTTTGAAAGAATTTTATATTAAGGGCACTCGAGAGGAAAACAAGAAAGGTGTTTCCAATTCTCCTCAATGGGATGGGTTCTTGAAAGTCCTCAACGCTTCGGATCTAGCATTTTTCTCTCTTGTTGGTGTAGAAAACCCAAAACAAACATAGAACTCAAAGGGAGCTCAAAAAGTGAAATAATAGAAAAATTTGACAATGATAATGGCTCAAAGTCGGACTCAAGAGCATAGATCCGCAGTGATCTAATAGGCAAGAAAAGGTGAAGAATGGTAGGAAAAACCCTCCTATTTATAACAAAATTTTGAGTCATTCTAGATCTTGGTGCATGATTAAAATACTATTAAACAAATCTAGATCCACCTTTTATGGAATATTTTATTATATTTGTTGGAGGGAAAAGGCATTTGACTTGGGTCAAATCCCTTTATTTGTAAATAATAAATAAATAAATGATTTATTTATTATTTTAAGGAAGTGGTTGAATGATAATTAAATAAATAATGATTTATTTAACTATTTATAAATGATTTAGTCATATTTAACAAGGAATATTATTTAAATAAGATTTAAATAATTATTCCTAGAAAATAAGAAGATAAATAAGGATTTATCCAATTAATTTCATTGTTTTGGGTTAAATATGACCAGGAATAATAATTAAATTATTGTTTAATTAATTATTCCATGAGGAAAACCAAACAAATGTAGATCTATTTAATATTTCCCCTTGGGGTTTCCTCATTTAGACCATAAATAACCTAATAAATGTGTTTTATTAAGTTATTTTACATAGTGAAAGCAATTTTAGTTAGGGTAAAATTGGTCTTACACTGGTGTACTGGGGTCCATCTAATAATAATAGGTTAGATGACCAAAAAATGGTATAACAGATTGCAACCCCAACGTGCGAGTGTTAGGAGCAAATCGTATGACCAAAGTACGTTGTAAGAACTCAATCACCGGACATCAAAAGGGAAGTCGAGAGAGAGAAATGTAAGGTAGTCTAATGTGCTAAAGAACTATACCCCTGAGGAGATGAGGCTAACAGAGTGCAACAAGTCTCTTTTTCTGAATGGGTACTGTGCTAGAGGCGGCGGGGGAGGCATACCTATGCCCGCCGAGACAAAGTACAAAAGAATAGAGTGTCCGATGAAAACAAGGGACCGAACCATAAGGTATAGCTTGGCATAAACATGAGCTAGATAAAAAATATAATGAGCAATCCCACATACATGTTGTGCCCAGGGATAACTAACCAGGGACTTATACAATAAGATCCGAGTACATGAGATGCAAATACAACCCAAATTCCCCTAGCAATGGGGAAGGGCTCACAAAATCTCGACTGATACATGCAAATCAAAGAGGGCGCTACAAGCGGCTAAGGCCGACATCATCAAATATATGGAGCTGCATCGAAGGCTACAATGAAGAGGTCATTCGAGCATGTGGGGGGCTACCTGCAGGTCACCCCTTCATGAGGGTTGAGACATCTCACACACACTTGGGAATCAGCAATATCTCGCATGTTGCATCACCGAACCTTCAAGTATACGGATCACGATCTATGTCGAAAGGAGTTTGGAGATGAGAAACGATCAAGTCAAAGGGTAATGAGAAATCGCTTTACCCGATCCGAGGCACCAAGCAATATTGTAAGCTGGAAGCAAGGTACACTGCCCTCTAGACCCTGTCTTCTCGAATGAATGAGGCTGATGTCGATAGAAGGAGGTCCGCCATAGGTGAGACAATAAGGGATACTCAACTAAGGCACGAGAGAAAATAGTAGAGTGATCGACGATCGACACCAATGATGATGATGAAATGGGGGGGGTACCGAGTAGTGGATGGACAACTTCCCTTGTTAAAGCATAAAGGGCATGGATGGCTTGGCAGTGAATGACACAATATCATGAGGGATAAGGGAAAGTAGGACTGAAGGCCATAATGTGTGACACGAGAGAGGGACCAATCAATGAAGGATGGAGGACTATAGCGGGATACAAAGGGGTGCAGGATAGACTCAATGAATGTGATGATGACTCAACTCGGATGCTCTAAACAAGGGCGACTTGATGGTGCTGCCACACAGTAAAGGTCCAATGGGGGACCGTAAAAAATGAGTACAAGAGGGTATCTCATGATAAAAATCATCACGAACAAGGACAAGCAAGGAGGCAAAGTGGTGCCCCAAGTGCAATTGTTGTAAGTGATGAAATTTGATTTGGAGGAGAGGTGAATAGACCCTTCGTGGAAAAAATGTGTCCAGGTGAAGTATCAAATCATGAAAAACTAATAGATACCCATTTGAGTGCTCGGTGAGGGCTTTCCAACGATGCAGATGATTTGTCAAATAGGGCTATGGTTTGGCCATAACAGGTGAAAGAAAAATTTGTGGTTTCTCTTCTAATAAGGCATTTCCCCTCCAAATGCACTCATTTTCTTCGGCAGAGTTGTGGTGAATGTAGAGAGGAGAGAAGGCCCTAAATCTTGCGGTGATCGTAGCGGACAAACCGACCGTTGGAATCGAGATCCATCAGTTGGAGGTAAGAGGTCTAATCCTACTCTTTCTTTTTATGGATTGAAAGTTCAGATTAGGGTCCTAAATCTCGAGAACATCCTCTCCCTCATCTTCACGGGTCGGGCCGCACTATTTGGGCTAAAAAATATGACTCGGGGAAGTAGGTATTGGCTCGTAAAGTGCGACTGTCCTAGGATTTTGCCAAAAAGTGCGACACTGTCGGATGGAGGGGATTTCGAGTCTGTTGTGGGTCGAGATTTGGGATTTTGTGGTTGAACACTATTTTTTCCTATTAGTATACCGACAAAGATGATGTTTTTTTGCAGATATGGTAGATATGCAGATCAACCGGAGAGAAAGAGTCCCGTGTACATTATGGGTGGAGATCCAAGGGGATCGTGGTGTCCGTCGTGCATTGGCCGAGGTATGGGGTTCGAAGTTTGTGGAGAACCATCCGATGAGAGCTAGGGAGCCCTTATTAGCCCGGATTGTTAGTTATTGGGATCTAGATCATGAGGTTTTTATAGTGCAGGGGGCACGGGATTGAGTTGACGATCCCGAGATCTATATTTCTCGACTAGTCTCCCACCATTAGGGATGGTGGGAAATACGTCGACCGGTGTTGCCACGGGGGCGTAACATCATGGATTTTGTAGAGCGACATTGTTGACGAGGCCTCCAAGTCAAAGGGACTCTGGGATACCGATTGGGGACCTAGAGAGATTAGAGACCCGTTCGATGGCCGCAGAGTGGTGTTGCGGATCTCGGGCAGCCGAGTGCTCCATCACATCACTCGGGGGGTATATGATGATTGTGGAGAAAGTGTTGAGTGGGACCTACTATGGGTGGGCCCGTGATGATGTTGGTGTCGTTGAAATGACGACTATTTACGTGCAAGTGCAAGTGAACCATGATTGTTCGTATGGGACCGTATTGTGCTCCTTCTTTTTTGAGAAGATCCCGACCTTGCGACCTCATGTACAAAGCTACCGCGATGGGGGGTCCGAGAGAACCCAAGATGCATCGGTGGGGGGTGACTACTATGTAGAGGAGGAGGAGGGGCGGTTGGATGGGTGCTTCGACCGGAGTTCTTTGCCCATTGGGGTCGGATGTCGTTGTACATAGACGACTATCCCTATAGTGGGATGAGTTATTGTGGAGATCCGGACTTGCCACTTTCTTTCCGGTCGAGTATGGGGGCCCTAATGGTAAGTGACAAGTGAATAATATTTTTTGTGCATGTTAAATTTTGTGAATATTATATATGGTACCGATTCTTATACTTTTTGGTATTCGGATATAGCTCGGTAAAACCGGCCGGGATATATGGGACGACCCTGCACGATTAGGAGCCGCGAGTGCTAGTGGATTGAGAGCGGCACGGAAATGAAGATATGGTCTCCCTCCTAGAGGAAATCCATCGTAGATGTGAGGGGCTACCGACCGGTGTTTTATAGTGGGGTTGGCAAAGACTTAAACGACTAGTACATAGAGCTATGTATTGGTCTACCCTCGGAATGGTGAGGTGTCATGCGGTGCATGGCGATGGCGAGTCGAGCTATGCGTGATCTACAAGTTGCGGGGAGTAGAGCCGGTGGCTTGGGATCCTAAGAAAAAACTATATGAGGTGATTTGAAAGGGAGAAGAGACGTAGTCTAAAAGGAGATACGAAGAGGAGGGATCAGATGCTGGAAAAGAGATGATTGAAACTGCGAAAAAATTAGACACCTACAACAACTAGAAACTCTTCCACAAAAGGTGGAGGGTACTAAAGCCATAAGGGGCTAGATTCCCACTTATTTGAGTAAAAAAGATCGAAAAAAAGCCTAAATGGGTCGAGACAGAGGTTGGAAAAACCCCTAATAGAAGCTTCGAGGCAAACCTAGAAAAAATTGTTGAAACATTTGCGAGAAAAAAGTGCGAAAGTCACAGGTTCTGACCTATTTTCCGTCTGGGTCACAGATTCACGGGCTGAAAAGTGTGTCTGCGAGTCCGGGTCGCGTGTTCGAGGCCAAAAAGTGTGACCTGTCAGCTTCAGGGTGTCTCGGCGGCAGATTTCATAAAAAGTTGTTGTCTTAGTTGCGGCTGATGTCCGTTACTCGCGCAATAGGGCTGAAGCACACTGGGAAGTTAGAAATTTTAATGTTTGATGGTTTTATAAGTGAAAAACAAAATAAAAATAGAAAAAAAAAGTCGAAAAGAAAACCCTAGAGTCTAAAGTAGCTGGATATGTAGGAATATGAAAAACGACAACGGTCGTAATTGAAAACCCGTGTGGAGTCACCAATTGTTATTATGAATCTTTTGTCGAAGTGTACGAAAAAAGACCACTTTAGCTACGCATAACTTATAGCCCTAACATCAAATATGGCTGTCAACATCTTTCGATCTGCAGTTAGTTGATCAAGACAAATGTTCCACAAATCCAGATCCATGCATAAAAAGACATTAAGCAGTGAAAATAAGGTTTTGCTCCATACATCCAATAGACAAGACAAGAACAATATTTTTGGAAATAATTTTATATTAAGGGCACCCTGAGAGGAAAACAAGAAAGGTGTTTCCAATTCTCCTCAATGGGATGGGTTCTTGAAAGTCCTCAGCACTTTAGATCTATCATTTCTCTCTCTTGTTGGTGTAGAAAACCCAGACAAACATAGAACTCAAACGGAGCTCACAAAGTGAAATAATAGAAAATTTGACAATGATAATGGCTCAAAGTCAGACCAAGAGCATAGATCCAGAGTGATCTAATAGGCAAGAAAAGGTGAAGAATGGTAGGAAAAACCCTCTTATTTATAACAAAATATTGATTCATTCTAGATCTTGGTGCATGATTAAAATAATATTAACCAAATCTAGATCCACCTTTATAGAATATTTTATTATATTTGTTGGAGGGAAAAGGCATTTGACTTGGGTCAAATCCCTTTATTTGTAAATAATAAATAAATAAATGATTTATTTATTATTTTAAGGAAGTGGTTGAATGATAATTAAATAAATAATGATTTATTTAACTATTTATAAATGATTTAGTCATATTTAACAAGGAATATTATTTAAATAAGATTTAAATAATTATTCCTAGAAAATAAGAAGATAAATAAGGATTTATCTAATTAATTTCCTGGTTTTGGGTTAAATATGACCAGGAATAATAATTAAATTATTGTTTAATTAATTATTCCATGAGGAAAACCAAAAAAACATAGATTTGTTTAATATTTCCCCTTGGGGTTTCCTTCTTAGACCATAAACAACCTAATAAATGTGTTTTATTAAGTTATTTTACATAGTGAAAGCAATTTTACTTAGGGTAAAATTGGTCTTACATGGTGTACTTTGGTCCATCTAATGATAATAGGTTAGATGACCAAAAAAATGGTGTAACAATGGCCCGTTGGAAAACCTACTAAGTCTACTTTCTGAATATACCTTTGGTTTTTTTGATTGAGCCTATATAACTTGTTCAAAAATTCAAATTCCCAACACTGTCTCGAGCGTAGTGCCAAGCTTGAAAATGAGGTGAAAGGTAAAAAAGGTGTTTTTTGACCTTTTGAGGGGTCAAAAATGGTCCAAATGCTCTGAAAATTGGTGAGAATAGTGTAATAGCCATGAGAAATCCAAAAATGTAAATTTTTACCTCTAAGGATTCTTGAAGGGAAAAGCATAGCGCCGGTGATGCTACACTTATAGGCCTTCAAATTCTCAAAAAACCAAAACTTGTCAAAGTTTCCTCAAATTTGGTTGATGTCTCCCTTATGGGGTTTTATAGACCCAGTAGAGAAGCTTGTGCGAAATATTCCAAGGTTATCTTGGTCTTTTTCGCCTTTTAGTGTCTTGAATTTCAATGAGGGCCTCTTTGAGCTCGCACTAGTGAGTTTGTTTTTCAAGGCATAGTGTTTGGCCATCTTTTTCTATAAGCCTAGGTATCTTTTCATCTTGTTCATGTACTTGTGCTCATTCTTGTAATAATAAATGATGTATTGTGCCATGCCAAGTCTCCTTTTTAGGTCTTTAATCTCTGCATTTTTTCTTTGAAGTAGTATGCTATTGGCCCTCTCCTTGTCTTCACTTAAACTCTCTAGGTCAATGATGCCAAGTTCTTGTTTAAGCTCTTTCTTACCTTTCCTAATTATTTTCACCTTTTTTTTGCCTTTGTCAAGCTTTTGAGTTGAGGTGGATGGCTTGGTCCCTTGCCTTTTTTAGGCAATAAACATAGGCCTTCGGCCTCTTTGACAGGTCAATGAAAGAGGTGTGATTGTGGCTTGGTTGGTGTCTTGATCATAGTTTTGGTCCTTTCTGTTGTCATAACCCTCTTCATTTTCATCATTAGTATCATCACTCATTATGTTTCCCTCGTTTCAGCGCTATACTCTTTGTTCTCAACATCATCACCACTTTCAATCTCTCGCTCTATTTTTCTGCATTGTTATTTTGTTATTCATTATATCTTCTTTCCTCTTTATCTTCTACACTGTCAACATCCTCATTATCACTATTTAGCTTATCGTTATCATGATCCATCATGACTATTTTCATGACTCGTCATGACTATTTTATTCCTTGTTGTCTTGTCCTTCACTCGTCTTCTTTATTATTTGTCTCTTTGTCACCGTTGACCTCTTTGTCACCGTGGTTTTCTTCATTATCTGTCCCCTCGTCTCTCCATCATCATTTTCCTTGGTTTCTTCATCACCCTAATAATCATTATCATTTCCTTCTTTTCTCAACTCATCATCACTCTCATCATCCTCACCGATTTCATCATCTTCATCGTTATCACTTTGTTCATCATCATCACCCTCCTCTATTTCCATATCTTCTCGCCTCTTGTGGGATCAAGCGATCATTTCCTTCACCTTCACCCTAGTATGACTCATGGTCATTTTCACCCTCATTCTCATTTGATTCTTCATTTCCACCGCCTTCTTCATTTGATGCATCAAGAGAAGGGGAGAAAGGAGGTTTTCTTGAGGTGAGGACACTTGTGTAGATGATGAGGGAAAGTTTGGTTGACGAGAAGGATGCTGACTTGTGAAGATTTCATGGGCTATGAATACCTAACAAGGTATGCCCTTTCGTTCCAATCGATGTAGGACCACCATCGTGATCAAGGAGTGGTGGAAAAAAACTCTGCATTTGTTGGGCATAACTTATCCTCTGGACAATAGAAGACATTTTGTGAATGCTCCTATACAAGTAGTAACGAAAATGAAGCACTTTAACCTTGGTAAAATGCATGAGGAATCTAACATGGTAGGAATAAAGTATGGAGTACCTCCCCTCACAGGTGAAGTACTTCATGATAACCGTCATCAATGGTGCAAACATCTGTTTCGGATGTGAGAAAGGGAAAATTTCCTTGCAGACTTCTCTCGTACTTAGTTTTGACAAAAGGCTCATAATAGCTCATGTTTAATATTGCCTTCTTGAACCACTTTTCACCAACAAAGCGAGGGATACCCTGTAGCATTAGAGATGGCATCTATTTGATAGTTCAAAGTTCGCTCCTATAAGGCTTGATTATTTGTTGTGCAGAGTTAATTATGAAAAGCCTTGTAAGCTATGGGTGGCTTTGCACTTGTTTGACTCTCTCACAAAATTGGAAACACCCTACATTCTCGGAAACATGAGAGGATCATGAGAAATGAGGTGATATCCACTATGATATGGGGTTAAAATATGTTCACCTTCCCTCCCTTGTGGTTTGGCCTCATAGGCCCTTGGCCTCTTTCACTGCTGCTACCATTTTCTCGCTCTCGACATGGTGATTAGGGATGTTTTTGGACAAACTTGGGGAAGAGGAATAAAAATGAAAATGATGGTGGGCAGACTCTTGCAAATGAGTGATGTGGAGGTTAGGTTTATGACCGAGTGCTTTTAAGCTTAATGAGGGCCTTTACATGAAATGATTTGTGATTACCCTAGTTCACTAACCTTCAATTGAAAATCAATTGATTAGAGGTTAAAAACAGAGTTTTTTCTTGTCATGGTGACCTAAGGCTTGCAAATACTAGGGTTTAGTCATTCTTTTAACCTACCAAATGATAAAAATTACTTTGAGGGCAAGGAGGAAAAGCCACCTACCAAATCAGCTTGCTTGCGTGGTCTTAAAAACATTCTTGGAGGGTTTTCCTTGAGCCTTTGGCACCTTCTTTGCAATTTGGAGGGTTTTTTGTATGAGCGCAATGCCCTACCAGCATTTTCAGGTCGCCCTCTGCATGTAGCGCTGGGTGGGTCGGGTCCTGCTCTGGCTGCACTGCTACCCGCGTGCAGACCTGCCTGGCCTTTGAGCACAATGTCAGGCCTATTAGGTGTTCTATGCGTGCAGCGCCGGGAAGAAAAATAGGTGTCGGGTTAGCCTATGGGTGTAGCGTCGTGACCCTATGTGTTCGGTCTGCCTGGGTGCAACGCCAGGCTATACGCGCAGTGCCACATGCTATATGCACAATGTAGTGTAAAAATTTCACTGCGGAGAGCTCCTTGTGCGTAGCACTGGGGTTTGTGAGCACAATGCCAGGTTTTGGGCATAGTTCCATTGAACTTGCCCAGATTTCGAAAAAAACTCAGAAAAATTCTCCTGAAGGGTTTTCTCTCCTTGCAAATGCAAGTGATCTAAAAAATGGTAACTGAAATGCCTTTATACCTTTGAAAAATCAATTGAAATAAGAAAACCCACTTTGCCAAGCTTTTTTTCACTTTATCATTTTGAATGACATCTTTTGACCCTTTATTGAAGGTGATCTAAAACTTTTCAAAGTGATTCTTCTCCTTTGGTTGTAGTTTGCTGGAGAAGTGAAGAGGTCCATCTTTAACCTTGAGGGTCTTAGCACTGTCCAACTTGTTTCTTCTCGCACTGATAAACTGATAACATGTTTTTATCCTTTTTGGAATTTCTGAGTGTAAGTGACCTGAAAACATGTTTTCTTACCTTCTTACTGATCTTTGATAGTGATATATCCAATTTTGACAAAGGCTAAAAATCAGCTCTGTTATGTCTCCTCTTGACCACTTCTGATTTGTTACAGGTGCCATGACACAATTATTTTTGTCCCCTTTGTCATTCTTGGATTCTGACAACCTCGGTTACTCAATTGTAAACTCATGATTAGCTTGATTTCTTGTCTTGAAACTTAACCTTAACTTTCCTTCATCTGAAAATTTTGAGGTAAATTTACTGCACTTGAAGGTTTGATTTCCATCACGCTGATACTCTTTGCATTTCTCCCTTTCATGTAGTGAAGCACTATTGCCTTGGCAATTCCCAGGAGTCACCTCCAACATATTTTGAAAACCTTCTGTTGTCATGATGGAGGCCCATGATCTTCATTTTACCTACTTTGCCTATATTTGGAAAATATTAGGTTTTAGGGCTATTAAAGAAGAACAATTAGTGTTTTCTTCTAAGTTCTCTGTAGCCCTTTCAAGTTCATTCATTTCTGTTC
>CM076569.1:181622234-181692038 GCA_034641835.2 Pinus albicaulis | reverse complement strand
ATATATATAGAGAGAGAGAGAGAGAGAGAGAGAGAGAGAGAGAGAGGTATGTGTTGGGAAAAATACTGAGAGGGGGGGGGTGAATCAGTATTTACTGCATAATCAAATCCTTTTACTTTTCATTCCTTAAAAACCCATACGCTACTTTACTTCAGTAAACCAGCGTATATACGCGGATCCCCTTTATGAAACTAGCGTATACACAGAGATTGAGATATGTCATTAAATCTTCACTTAAATCATTCCATCATGTATTCTTCAGATATTCAATAAGCAGTAAACAGGTGCAGTAAGAACAGAATAAACCATCACACAAAGCATCACACATGAACACCAGGATTTTTAGGTGGAAACCCAAATCTGGAGAAAACCACCGCTGCAGTTGCTCAGCCTTCAATATTTTATTATAGAGAAAACATCTTACAACATATGTGCTGGCGCAGACTTGACCAGCACGCAGGCACCCACCTACGCTCGTTTACCAGCCTCTCCTGGAAGGGAGCTACGACCCCCCGACTCGTTTACCAGCCTCTCCTGGAAGGAAGCTATGACCCCCCGATCTCGTTTACCAGCCTCACCTGGAAGGGAGCTACCACCCCCTGACTGAAGGCTACAACCCTCAGCACCACCTTGGACCACGTTTCATCAATTTTCACACTGGATCCAACAACTTCAATAGAACACCACTTGCAGGCCACATTTCATCATATTTTCATACTGGACCCTTTCCATACTTTTAAGCACAAACATATGTCACCAACAGATACTTATCAACACAGATCAGATAGCAGAAACACAGCAGAATAGATCAGATGTTTCATACCCCTTGCTTCAGCAAACCCTAGTTTGCATACGCGCTTTCCCTTCACTGATGTCGCGTATATACGCGCTTCCGTCCACACAAACCAGCGTATACCTCAGTGTATATTTTATTGCGCATACGCGCTTTTACTTCATCGAAGCCGCGTATATACGCGCTTCCTCCGCGGCGAAGTAGCGTATAGATCTTCAATCATTACAGAGTAGCATACTTCTTCAGATCAGATATTCAGTTCAGATTTACCCTTTTACTTCAGACAGATGTTCGCCTCATCACAGATCTCATCACTCCATAAACAGATCTAGCAAATATAGATACATTTCAGATCTAGAAATCCCACTTCATCATTTCTTCATAGGTGCATCATAGATTCAGATCTAACATCAAACCTTTACCCTTTCCATACAGATATACTTCACAGAGAAGTATTCATTCAAGATCAGACATCTTGCTCTCACACTCATGATTTGCACAATGAATTTCTTCTCCTTATATAGGTTTATCCTTTTTCAATACCATGAGCCCCTTTTTCAATACCATGGGCCAAAACAAAACCACGAGCCCAAAACTATTTGGACGGGGTCAATTAGGCGGATCATTACCCAATACAATGGGTCAATACCATGGTGGTTACCCCTGGTTTTGCACTTTTTGAGCGCTTTTGCCCATACGCGACTTGGAACGTTCCTTTCCGCGTGCATACGCGACTTCCCTTAGATAGATCCGCGTATACATAGAGACATACTCTTTTCATCATACTTTGAGCACTTTCTGAATTCCTTTCTTCATTGCCTTCTGTTCACACTGTAGATACATCAGATTTTCTTTATCAAGGACATATTCTATCAAGCACAACTTCATCAAGTAAGTTGTCATCGTATTCACTAGAAATCCCGCTTCATCATTTCTTCATACAGGTGCATCATAGATTCAGCGTATCTAACATCAAACCTTACCCTTTCCATACGTATATACTTCACAGAGAAGTATTCATTCAAGCTCAGACATCTTGCACCCACACTCATGATTTTCACAATGAAATTCTTCTCCTTATATATGTTTATCCTTTTTCAATACCATGAGCCCCTTTTTTCAATACCATGGACCCAAACAATACCATAAGCCCAAAACTACCTGGACGGGGTCAATTAGGCGGATCATTACCCAATACAATGGGTCAATACCATGGTGGTTACCCTTGGTTTTGTACTTTTTGAGCGCTTTTGCCCATACGCGACTTGGAACGTTCCTTTCCGCGTGCATACGCGACTTCCCCTAGGCAGATTCGCGTATACATAGAGACATACTCTTTTCATCATACTTTGAGCACATTCTGAATTCTTTTCTTCATTGCCTTCTGTACACACTGTAGATACATCATATTTTCTTCATCAGGAACATATTCTCTTAAGCACAACTTCATCAAGTAAGTTGTCATTATCTTCATCAAGAGGGTTGCCTTTCAAGGACAACACTCATCATCATATTGTCAACAAACATCATATCACTTCGCATTTACATCATTTAACAAGTCCATCAAGTCAAGAATAACTTCATCAGGTGGATTGCCATCAAGGACAACACATGCCAACAATCTCATGTCTTCATCTTCATTAAGTGGGTTGCCATCAAGGACAACACTCTGCATCATATTTCCAACAATCTCCCCCTTTGGACTTGATGGCAACCATGATGGTGTTTGGTTACCACAACAAACATAAGTACATTGACACCATGTCACTCTCCCAATTCTTTGACACCATTATCTGCATTCAAACACCATGTCATTCTCCCCCTTTGACGTCAAGGGCAAAGGGCAGATCAAAAACCAACACACTCTCCCCCTTTGACATCAAGGGAAACGGGCGGATCAAAACCAACACACTCACCCCCTTTTCTCCTCATGTAGAAGAAGAATTCTGGAGATCTGATGTATACTGAAGTGACCAAGCTCCCCCTGAGTTCATGATGAATCTTCAAACATATTTTCAATGAAGTACATGACTCTATGACTTTCCTATCACCAATGGCTCATACTTACATCAAAGATCCATCCAAGTGGATTTACATGTGAGACTCAAGTACCCAACCAAGTGGGTTTACACATTTCAATTCAACTACCCAACCAAGTGGGTTTACAAAATTTGACTCAGCTACCCAACCAAGTGGGTTTACGAATTTGACAAGTCCTTACATGACTGAATAGTACAATTTTACATCATGGGTCTCAACATGACCTTTTCATCAAACTACAAATATAACTTTAAGACCAACAATTCTAAAGTCCTCAAGAAAGAGAACATATTTCGTAACCATCATAATGCCAATAATGCATTTATACTCCGCAACGCTAAAGCTCCCCCGAAACCGTGCATCCATGCATCCTTTCATATGACAAAGGCTCCCCCTTAGTTTCCGCATCCTGAACACTTTTGTGCTGAAGAATGCCGAACCAACCAAAAAATTGTCGCAACCAATCATACGCTAGCTTTCTTAGGTGGTCGGCGTACATACGCGACTGTGTTTCAGGAAACCCGCGTATCCCAAGCCATCTTCTAAAATACAATCAGATCTGATTCTCTGTGAGGAAAAGCCAGTGTACAGCTTCTTTCTGAGATATTTGACTGCTTCCCTGGACTACAGATAGAACAGAGTAGTTGTGTCTTCAAGCATCATCCAAAGGTGGTAGCATAAGCGCATTAGTAACCAAGTCTTCATATTCCGTGCAGCATCAATACATTCTTTCCAAGAGAAATTATCATACCAGAACAACATCTTCAGATATGTGTCAAGCAATCATCCATGTGGTCCAAAATCACCATGATCTTCAAGATTAAACATGAAGTAACATATGTAGGCAAAAGATCTCAACCATAGTAACAAACTCTGCATGATCTATTTTTATTTCTAAATCAATCGACATCCAACTCATCCATGTGTGAACACAAAAGATACTTATCAGCAACCAGGGCTCAAAATCTCATCATAATAATCCATGTACCAAGTCATCATCATTTGAGCATGAGTATCATAAAGACCAATGAATAAGCAATCATATTTCCAACAATGCAATCATCAACCTGCTACTCCCCCTAAACCAGTGCTATTGCTTAACTTGTGCAATCCTGAATACCTTTATCAGCAAGTCATCAGCAACCATCTCTGCATGATCTATCCTTATCTCTTAATACTAAGACTTTCATCTTAGAAACGAATGCTCTTCATCATAAAGCAACCAGGCTTCATCCATAATCTTCAACACAAGAACCCATGTATCATTTCATTATCATGAGTATAACCAGAATAATGCTAACAGTGCAATCATCAGCAGTCAGACTGATGCTCCCCCTGGACCTCTGCTCCAGATCTTCAGCTATCAGATAAATTTTCTCATTATCAATGCATACGCGGCTGTGTCAGCTGGAACTCGCGTGTATACGCGACTTTGTTTCATAGAACCCGCGTATGGAAAGTGAAGCATAGAAAATTTTCATCTTCCTTCATTTCTTCTTGAGCTTGTACCTCCTGTACCTGTCCTTTCCACATCAGATGCGCTGTCAGAAGTAAACATAACCAGTATAATCAAATCAACCATGAGAGTCATCATGCATTGCTCCCCTTGTGACGATACATTACTAGATCTCATAATGTATCTCACATCATTCCTGCAGTCAATAAGAAAAGTCAACTTCAGAAGCGGATGACTGCAGTAGGGTCAGAATTCCCTACGTTTCTGATCGGTCCTCCTTCTTTCTCCAAATTTGTTTGAACTTTCTATTTGTGTGCTGGAAGTTATCCAATTTCTCATGTCTGTTCAACCTGCATTCCTTTTCTACATGTCCATACTTGTTACAAGAATAACATCTCATATGTCCAGAAAAATAAGCATAAGAATCATAATGAGTATTTCTAATCTTCCTCCTTTTACAATCAGCTGCTTATGTCCATACTTGTTACATGCGAAACAATATCCTTTGAAGAAACTAGAGTACCTTTCTGAGTAGAACCTGTTTGTTTGTGGCTGAAATGATCTGCTCCTGCAATTTGCTGCAACATGCCCATAATTATGACATTTAAAACATTCAATGTTCTTGAATGAATTCCTTTGAGAATTCATGATTGTTGGTTGAGCTTTTGTCTCTTTCAACACTTCAGGTTTTGCATTGACATCCTCTGAATTTTTGGCACTTCCTTGTGAGCTAGATTCTCCTTTAACAGTTTCATGGAAACCAAGACCATGTTTGATAGCAAGAGACCTTTGATTACTCAGAATATTGTCCAAAATGTTAGTACTATCATGAAACCTCAAAAGTTTAACCTTTTCTTCTAATTTACCTTTGAGAATATTTACCTCAACCTCCAAGGCTTGACATTGCTTCGTCATGCTTTCTTCTTTCCTTCTTAGATTTAGAATCTCTTCTTTCAACCCTTTTTCTTGTTCTTCAAAAGTTTGTACGAGTTCTTCATTCTTCTTGTTTGATGCTTCGAGATCTTCTTTGAGGGAAATGATTTCTGCTTCAAGTCCTTCCTTTTCAAATGATTGTAGAGGTTCTTTATTTTTCTTACTTGATGCTTCTAGATCTGCTTGTAGAGAGATGACTGTAGCTTCAAGACCTTCATTCTTCCTCTTTGATTTTTCCAGATCTGTTTTTAGAGAAATGTTTTCTTCTTCAAGTCCTTCATTCTTCTCATTTGATTCTTCAAGTTCTTCTTGCAGAGAGATGATTCCAGCTTGATATCCTTTACTTCGACTGTATACATCATCGAACATCCTTTTCAGTCTAAATACCAAGGCTTTGTTAGCTTCTTCCTTCTCATTAAATATTCTTTGTTGATCTTTGATAACTTCTTCTAGATCCACAACTTTACTCTCACTATCTTCATCTTTAATCTTGACAGCTTCTTCCAGATCGATAGCATATTCTTCACTATCATCACCATTTATTGTACCAATGAGACAACTATGACCCGAATCACTATCTGATTCATCTTCTTTGATTTCTGGTATCCATGTTCTCTGAAATATCTCCTTTCTTCAAGTAGGCTTCTTCTTTTGCTTCTTTCCCATTGTGACGGATCTCCTTCAAGCGATCAAGCTTTTGCAGTTTACTTCAAAACCCATACGCGAATTTCTTGAAGCAGACTCGCGTATATACGTAGATACCCTTTATTAAACTCGCGTATACACAGTGAACTAATTATGTCATTAATTCTTCACTTAAACCATTCCATCATTTATTCATCAGATATTCAATAAGCAGTAAACATGTGCAGTAAGAATAGAATAAACCATCACACAAAGCATCACATGAACACTGTGATTTTAGGTAGAAAACCTAAGCCTAGAGAAAACCACCACGTAGCTTGCCTTAAATGAATATTTATTATAGAGAAAACATCTACAACATATGTCGGCGGCTGTATTCTTTGACTGACGTTGTGCACCCACCACATTGCTTACTGGCCCTCTCCTGGAAGGGAGCTACGACCCCCTGATCTCGTTTACCAGCCTCACCTGGAAGGGAGCTACGACCCCCTGACTGAAGGCTACAACCCTCAGCACCTCTATGGACCACGTTTCATCAATTTTCACACTGGATCCCACAACTTCAATAGAACACAACTTGCAGGCCACATTTCATCATATTTTCAAACTAGACCCTTTCCATTCTTTTAAGCACAAACATACATCACCAACAGATACTTATCAACACAGATCAGATAGTAGAAACACAGTAGAACAGATCAGATATTTCATACCCTTTGCTTCAGCAAACCCTAGTTTGCATACGCGCTTTCATTTCACTGATGTCGCGTATATACGCGCTTCCGTCCACACAAACCAGCGTATACCTCTGTGCATATTTCATTGCGCATACTTGCTTTATCTCCAGCGAAGCCGCGTATATACGCGCTTCCTCCGCGGTGAAGTAGTGTATAGATATTCAATCATTATAGAGCAGCATACTTCTTCAGATCAGATATTCAGTTCAGATTTACCCTTTTACTTCAGACAGATGTTCGCCTCATTTAAGATCTAATCACTCCATAAACAGATCTAGCAAATACAGATACATTTCAGATCTAGATATCCTTCTTCATCATTTCTTCATAGGTGCATCATAGATTCAGATCTATAGTCAAACCTTTACCCTTTCCATACATATATACTTCACAAAGAAGTATTCATTCAAGCTCAGACATCTTTCTCCCACACTTATGATGTGCACAATGAATTTCTTCTCCTTATATAGGTTTATCCTTTTTTTTATGCTAAAGGAGTACGGGGTTTCACTGCCAAAGCAATACCATGAGCCTCAATACCATGAGCCTGCTAATACCATGAGCCTTCAATACAAGACCATGAGCCCAAAACCACACATTCGATGGCTCCCGATCGGGTCAATTAAAGCGATCATTACCCAATACAATGGGTCAATAATACCATGGTGGTTACCCCTGGTTTTGTACTTTTAGAGCGCTTTAGCCCATACGCGACTTGGCACGTTCTTTTCCGCGTGCATACGCGACTTCCTCTAGACAGATCCGCGTATTCCTTGAAACATACTCTTTTTATCAAAGATTTAGCACAAGCTGAATTCCTTTCTTTACTGCCTTCTGTACTCACTGTAGATACATCATATTTACTTCATCAAGATCATATTCTATCAAGCACAACTTCATCAAGTAAGTTGTCATCATCTTCATCAAGTGGGTTGCCTTTCAAGGACAACTCTCATCATCATATAGTCAACAAACATCATATCACATCAGATTTACATCCTTTACCAAGTTCATCAAGTGGGTTGCCTTTCAGGGACAACACTTAGCATCATATTGTCATCAAACATCATATCACATCAGATTTACATTATTTACTAAGTTCATCAAGTCAAGCATAACTTCATCAGGTGGATTGCCATCAAGGACAACACATGTCAACAGTCAAATGTCTTCATCTTCATTCAGTGGGTTGCCATCAAGGACAACATCCTGCATCATATTTCCAACACTGAAGATAGGTGAAGATTCTATCTTAGGAGACTTCCTAAGGATTCTTTCTGGGTTATCAACTATCTTAGGTGGATTAGGGTTAGGATGCGCTCTAGTGTTGATCTTTCTAGGAGCCACTATGCTGGGTTTTTAGACCCAAATAACAAGAAAATTTTAACCAAGTATGACAATCTTTGAGAGGTTAACTGATATGTTTACACAAATTTTAATCCTACAGTCCTCTTACTGGATTTGAATGATATTATAAATGATAAGGGTTCTTCCCAGTGGAGTCTTAATGTTTGTTCAGGATTGTGGAGTCACCAGGTGGAAAGTTTAGAATGTTTTTTAAGAGGTATACTATCCACCACAGTGTTTTTGAAATATCCTTTTGCAAGGATATTCTAAAACACAACAAAATCTTACCAGAGATTGACTTGGAGGGCATTCACCAGATATTTCTCCTCAAAAAAGAGGATGAGATCCGGAGGCTACCTGGCCCTTTCCAGACTCTGTCTAAGAGTACAAGGTGAAACACATCAAAAGGTAAGTGATATATAAGAATGATTGTTTTACTACAAAGTGGAAGTTTTTAGCTCCTGAGGAGGTAAAAGGTTTTAATGGTCCAACACCAATGTTTATTATGGAGCCAAACTTGGAATGTTTTTGGGTTTTTATGAGTTTATTGTGGTTTTATAGGTTAAAAGAGTGTTCTAAGTCTGATTTTTCACTTAGCTAAGGTGTTCAAACAAACAGAGTTGCTCTTATGGCTTGGTAACTGGTTTCTTCAAGGTTTGGTAAGGCTTTTCAAGAATCCTAAGGGTTTCTTAGTTTGTCACTGATTCAATTTAGTCCTATCATGATTACCATTTGTTGGGTAGTGCTTGAAGAAATTTAATTATATTATAATGGACCTAAAAAGTTTAAAGAAAGGTTTTGAAACCTATAATTCTCAGTAGGTCCCACCGTGATCGCCATTATGTTGGTGACCCGTGTTTTGATAGTTTGGCAAATCAAAAGACAAGGAAACATCAGAACCAATCTTTAGAGTTCCAGGATCTAGTCCTCCTATTCTCAGAGAGGGATCTATCAAATATTTGTTTGCAAAAGTTTATCTTGTGTGCTTTGAGTATGGATTTTAGACTAGTTATAAAGTGTAGATGTTTTTTTGGTTGGGTTGAGTTTAATACAGCAGAACATGAAAGGTCTAAGAAAGATAGACAGAAAGAGGAAATATCTGGTTCATTGGGAAATGGAGTCCAAATAAGGTCATGACAAACTCTTCAAGAGATATGGGATATCAAAGGGCAAATCTAACTTGGCCACAGGATCCTTTTGTTTTTGGAATGAATTGAACATTAATGATTTGGAAAAAGAAGTTCAATTCTCAACAAAGGGAACTTGAAGAATAGAACTTTAACAATAAAGAAATATTTGATAGACAGGGCTAACCATAAATTCTACAAACATTCTTTAAGCAAATAATGACTTCGAGACAACTTTTAAAATGAAATCTAAGATTCGGGGAACACCCTATTTCCTCAAAGATTTTATTTTAAAGGACTTATAAAACATAAAAGATTCACTGATAATTGTAGTCATAGAAGAGGGAACACCTAAATAACATCTATTTTTACAACTATAAAGACCTTCAAAACAACTGTTCAAGCAATGGAAAAGGGCAAAATCAAAACCGACCTCTCTGATTAACTTAAAACAATGGTACTTCAAAGGAAGACTTCAATAACAGCTTTCAAGTGATGGCAGACAAGCAGGGAAAACCATAAATCATGCTGAAACCAACTATTTGAGCTATTATAGAAATAAACAAGCATGAAGACAAAAGAGAGAGTTTAAAGCCTCTAAAATAATTCAGCAGAAGAAAACATAAAACAGTGAAGGAAGAACAGATCTAAGGTGCTTCCAGGAGTCATTTCTTATTCTAAAACTTTCAACCTACTGTAGTAAGAATTTATGAAACATAATGAAAATAGGGGAAAAACATAGAAAAAATTCAGAATACTTCACTAACAGCCAAGCTCATGGATCCAATGATAGAGCCTTCTCAGGAACAGACATGCAATGACATCATCAAGACATTCAAGACTTTAATTTGTTCTTCAACTTCAACAGACTTGTATATTCATTTCAGAGAGTTTCAAAGTTACAACTTGTGATCAAATAACAACCAACACTCTGTCATCTTCTGCTGTAGTATATATAGAAGGATGAGGAGGTGAGATCTGAAAGAAGATCTCAATTACAACTAATACAGAATTAAATGGCTCATTGGCCTTTGAGGGGTTCAATGAGGAGGTCTACATACATATCCTTTATATTAAATGATTTTCATAATGATTTCAAGCTCGGTAGGAGTTTTGTTTACCTTTGAGGCATTGTGTGGTGATGAAGTAACTCTGCAAATATTCTTTGCATTGAAGTTTTTGGTAGAAGTAACTTCTTCGGCTGTGTCGAGGCAAAAATATGATCTTGATCAATAAATTCAGCTCCTGATTGAATACTTTGAGGCACAGGTGGCGCTTTAATCGCTGGGAGGAATCAATTCGCCTCCATTTATGGCGGTGGAGGGTTTCCTGTTGGTGAAACCCTTTCGATTTGTTTTGAATTCTAATTTAACCGGAGGATTAGGTTTATAATGATCATTTTGGGCCATAATCCTCGTAAACATTCCATTAATCCTCTGCTCTGATAATTTCCTGGTCTTTAGCACTGATACTCTTTTCTTGCGCTTGATCCATGTTTTCTTGCTGTTGCGCAGGGCTGCACAGGGTCTGGAATGCATCAGTGGTTCATGAAACATTGATAAATATGAAATTTTTAAACCCGGTGATCGATTTCCTTTGGTAAATCGAAACCAAGAGAGTCCTCACCCTCTTCTTTCGAATCGTTTTCGAACATAGCAAAAAGAACATTAATCCCTGCAAAATAAAAACGAAACGTTATAAAATCCATGCATTTATTTGTTAACTGATGTAGAGGCATATGGAGGGAGCGTGGCCGTTGGATGGCATCATCCAACGGTCCAGATTTATCGAGAGTGATCGTGGAGTGAGTGAACGGAAGATCAAATCCGAGCCGTCGATCTGCAGAGATCGACGATCGATATTGAAAGGGGCGGTCAGAGTAGAAGGATGAATCTGAGCCGTCGATCATGCGGAGATCGACGGTCAGGATCGGGCGATGAAATATGGACCGTCGATCTGCAGATCAGATCGACGGTGGAGATTGATCTCCTGTGGTACGAAGGCTGGTTTATCGCACGGGCACTTCGATTATACATCGGACACTTTCGAAGAGCTATAGCTGTTGGATGAGTGGGCTCAGATCGGATGTCAGAGATTGATTTTGCTGGGCATTCTGGTACGAACCATAATGCGCGATGGACGACGGTTGCACGACGGTTTTCAAATTGTACAAGGGACACGTGTCAACCATCGTATGGAATTGCTGGCCATTGGGGAAAAACCGCCCTCCACTGAAGAGCGGTGCGAAAGAAACCACGTGGGTTTGGAGAAACAGCGCACGGTGGGGGGGGGTCCACAGGAATGACGTGCTCTGCACCGTCCGATCTATGGAGCAGATCAACAGTGGAGATTGCTCCATAATTTATACGGGCGGGTTTTTAATAAAAATAATAAAACAACGGGTTTTATATGTTCCGGCGGGGGAAATATAATTTTAAAATGGATAAGCGCCTGAGGGTCTTGCAGTTGGTTCTGGCGCTCGGGTCTATGGACGGAAAAGGGTTGAAAACTTAAGCCCGAGGGTCTTAAGCCCAATACATAAAAATATGCATTTTTCATGATTTTTTAATGGTTTTGAAGGAAACAGAGGGTTTTGATAAGGCTAAGAAGGGGTCTTAGACCTTATGAAATGGATTTTATGAAATGGGAAGGGAAGAAAACATGAAATTATGGGATTTTCATGGGGAATGGGAAAATAGAAAATGAGGTTAATATGGGAAGGAAAAAAAGGGAAAAAGGGGTTTGCAGCAGTATTTTGGCTTTGGAAATCAGCAGGATTCTGAGTTCTGAAGGGAAACAGTAGTGAATATTACCCAAGGATAGGATATTATCAAAAGTCTTCAAGTATCAGCAAATTTAGTAATGAAATTGTTTCTTGAAGGCTATCCAACATCATTTAGCCACCATCTGATATGACAGATTTTTATGTGTGGCTAACAGACTTGAAAGCAATTACATTATCGGTAATGAGATTTTGGGGGCATCCGAATCTAGATAGTATATTTTTTTCTAAAAATTAGATTATGACAGTATCAGTGCCTTGCCTAGAAGGAATGGCTTCTATCCACTTGCTGAAATAGTTCATGGCTGTCAAAATTTATTTGTGTTGGGCTGAGGATGGTGGGTGTATTTCACCAATGAAGTCTAGACCCCATTGCTGAAAAGGCATTTCTGTGGAGATGGGTTTAAGGGGTAAAGGTAGCAGCATTTTCTTTCCTTCAAAGATTTGGCATTTGTGACAAGAGGTCACATAATTTTTCACATATGCAAACAGTGTAGGCCAATAAAAACAAGCCCTCAAGATTTTATCTATAGTTGACTTCCAGTAAAGGTGTCCTCCACAGTCACCTGCATGAAACTCTTCCATAACTTTATTAGCTTCATCTTTAAGCAAAAAATTCAATAAAATTTCCACCATGATCTTTCCAAAACCGAACCATTTATCTATGATACAAAATCTCATTGCCTTTAACTTTAAAAATCTAGCTTTAGTTCTTGACAATCCAGGAGGAGCTTTTAAATTTAGTAACACAAATATGATATCTACATACCATGGTGAATCTAAAAAAGTTTCACTGATTTTTGGAGTCGTCGTCTCTTCCTGATCATCTAATTGGGCAATAAAATTTATATCTAAGGCCTTACAGTTTGATTTAGCCATGATTTTGGATAAAACTTGGCCTTTAATGAGTTTGGTGGGCTTATTTTCCATGTCATATTCCAAAATGGTGGCAATCCACTAGCCTCTCTTACCATCAGGCCCATTCCGAGTCAGAATGTCCTTTACTACTGAATTTGGAACATAAGCTATGATGTGTGAATATAACATGTACACTCTAAAGTCTTTGATAGCCTTCACTAAAGCTAGTGCCTGTTTTTCAATTATGTTATACTTCAGTGTGGAATCTCTAAGTGATTTTATGAAAAAATCAATGGGATGTTCATAGCCCTGATCATTTTTCTGCAATAAGACTGCAACAATAGTATGTTCTGAAGCAAAAGAAAAAATAATGAAATCTTTTTTGTAATAAGGACTTATTAGGACTGGTGTTTTCGTAAGGGCTTGTTTGATTGATTCAAACGATTGTTTAGCCTCTACTGTCCACTTAAGTGCTGAGTCTTTCTCTAACATGTTATTGAGTTCTCTAATTAATTCTGCTAGATTAGAAATGAATGTTCTAAGAAAATTAATTTTACGTATGAAATCTTGCAACTCCTTGATATTCCTAGGATGAATTATGTGTATAATTTCCTCTATTCTAGCTGGGTCTATCCTAATTCCTTCTTATGATATTATATTCCCTAATATTATACCTTCTTCAAGTCTAAAGAGAGTCTTTTTGGGATTTAAAGAAATACCAAATTTCCTGCATTTGATAAACACTTGTCTCAGATGATCTATATGTTCATTGTCAGATTTTAAAAATATGGTTATATCATCTGGATAAATAACAAGGAAATCATGAATTTCTTTGGCAAAGGCTATATCTATAGCTCTCTAGAAAGTGGCTCCTGCATTCATTAATCCAAAAGGCACTTTCAAATACATGAAAGTACCCAATAGAGTAGTAAATGTAGTTTTTGGTTGGTCTTATTTTTGAACTAAAATCTGGTTGTATCCAGAGAATCCATCAAGTAATAAAATCATGGATGAACCAACCACCCTCTGTAAAATATGATCCATATTGGGGAGAGGATAGTTATATTTTAGGGACACTTTGTTTAGGTTTCAGAAATCAACACATAGTCTGATTTCCTCTATTTTCTTCCTAGTAGGATCTAGGTTTGAAACCCAATCAGAATATCTGATAGGTGCAATTATCTGAGCTTCATACATTCTCTTTACCTCTTTTTCAATAAAAGGCATTAAAACTGGATTGATTCTTCTAAGCTCTTGTTTGAAAGGTTTTTTATCTTATTTAATAGGTATTTTTTGTTGTATTATGCTAGTGTCATAAGATTTTAAGTCTTCACAAATCCATGCAAATACATCTTGAAATTCCTTAAAAAAAGCTATGTAGTTCAGCTTTTTATCTTGAGGTAATGCTTTTGAAAGTTTGAAGAGTTTTGGCTTTTGTTTTGTTCCTATATTGTGTTCTTCTATATCTGATCTTAATTGTTCCATTTTGGATTTTCTTGCAACATCATTTGAATCAAAAAGATCTTCTAAAGGGGCTAACCCCTTAGGTAAAAAGTTATTCTTAAGGTTTAAAATTTCAGAATCATCATCTGTTAATTCTTCTATTTCTACCTTTTCTAGTTTATCTATTTCTACTTGAATGAATTTAGTATGTTTAGTGAAATGTAAATTATTTACATCTACAACATTTATATCAATCTCACTATCTATAGTTTGATCTATTGTACAATATGTATCTATGTTACAATTCTGAAATTATCCCTCGGCATTCATGAAATGCTAGATTTGTTCATCCTGTGAAAATATCTGCCAATATTTTATATTGTCTAGTATAGTAGGCCTGTGTTTTACCTCTGCAGTATATTGGTGATTTGGCTGAAAAGGCAGATTACAGGTACTAGCAAAAGTTGCTAAGTTGTGTTCTTGCATGTTCTGTTTTCTAGGAATTGTAGCAAAGTCACATTCCAGCAAATCACTAATCATATCTAAAATTGTTTCTCTATACTATCTTAATCTAAGATTATATACAGAATATTCTCCTCTAATCTGTTTTACAATTAACTAAGAGTTTTCCATGATAGAAACTATTTTGGATCCTAAATTTCTCACAATCTGCAGTCCTAAAATCAAAGCTTCATGCTGAGCCATATTATTTGTACATTTGAAATTTAATCTAAAGGCATGACCTTCTGAATGATTTTTTCCATGTTGTGAACCCAAACTCTTGCTCCTGCTCCTAATTTTTTCACTGAGCCATCAAAATCGAGGTGCCACAATGATTCATGAAATATGTTATCATTGTCTCGTGCTTTCTTTTTCTATTTTAATTCCGTGTTGTTCTCTATACGAGAATCAGAATTTCATAAAATTAATGAGTCCATATCTGTAGGTGTAGAATAAATAGGATAGTTTCAAGGTCTTTCTACACTACTAACCATGTATTTCATTAGAGTCTCTCTGTAAAGTTCCTTGGGTTGACCAAACACTGAAATAGTGGCATAAGACATGTCTAGTTGTAGAGATCCTTGAATTTTTTCTCCCCATGAGCGAGACAATGACATTCTGTACTTAGGAGTGATGCCAACTACTAAAATATCCATGATTATGATTTTTCCTAGGTATTGGACTATAGTGACACATAAATCTTTGATTAAGCCTAGACATTTCACCTTACTAGAATCAAATGAGAAAAGATATTTATAAGGCCTAGTAATGTCTAAATTTAAAGTTTCCATAATGGTTTTTGGCATTAAATTATGTGAGGCTCCTGAATCAAGCATAGCAGTATGAAAAAATTGATCATGAACAATCAAGCTTATGTAAAAAGGAGGAACTCCTCCTTCTTGGTGTTTCCCATTTACCTCAGGGACAAATAGTAGTTTTGGTTGGTCGTCACTCAGATTAACAAAGTCTTCTCCTTCATTCATGTTTAAATTTTCAGTGATCTGTGATTTGTATAAATCATGATTAACCAATTCTGTCAAAGGAATTGGTATCTTTAGTCTGGAAAATTCAGCTTGGATGTTGAATTGAGCTTGTGTTTTTCCTAACTGAATTATTTCTTCTTTAATAACTCCAGTTTGTGTGTGTTTATATTCTTTTTCTACAGTTGTTTTTTCATTTTTTGTTTGTGTTTCCACTTCTTTACTATTTTTTATCTTCTTTTTAGAGACAGTTTGAGTTGTAATGGTGACTTTGGCATTTTCAACAACTATTTTGGCAGTAGTTTTTCTAGGATCAACTGATTTTCGATCAACAACAAATGTTTTTGAATAAGAAATTATTGTTTTAGCAAAATTTGTTGTCTTAATAGTAGTATATTTTTGAGGATCAGCTGATGTTTGAACAACAATATCTATAATGTCAACAATTTTAGGACTGGGGGAAATTTTAGGACTAGAAATTTTCTGATTAGGATTTCAATTTTTCTAATTTGCACTAGAGTTTTGTTGGGTTTCCCTAGGGAGGATTTGAAGTACTTTGGTTGTAGGAGCTTCTACTGTTTTCTTGGTTTGTGTTTGAGAATTTTTCTTAGTAGGTGCTTCTACATTCTTTTTACTCCTAAGGTTATATTTCTTATGAACTTCATTTATTGCAAATTCATAACCTTGCTTGTAATCAAAAGACTCTCCAGATTCTAGTTGTAACTATTGTAATTCATATAAATCATGTTCTTCTTGTGTAAGAAAAATAGTGTTATCATCATTAATGACCATTAGATTACTCTGAGTGTCTTCATCATCTTCATTTTGATGAGAACTTTTAGCATAGTTCTCTTGGAAAGGTGGCCTTATGTTTTGATCAGGTGTTGATCCTCTAGATTTGCCAGTGTTGGTGTTTTTTTCTAAAATTGGGATTTCTCATTTGAGGGCCTTGTTTTTGGTTATCCCAATGTGGTTTCCTGTCCATACTTTCTAGTATATCCATCATTTTCTCCATGGATTTTTCTAAACTATCTATTTTGCTATCTGATGTAGATGTTTCCTCTGTTATTGTTACACTTCTTTCATTTTTCATCCTTGCTCTCTTGGCTAACAAATTGGCTTCTACACTTACTACTATTTTGTGCATTTGTTCTAGTGTTTTTGGGTTCCTTTCCCTTACTTGGTATGAAATGTCCATACCAAAACCATCTGGAAATTTAACTAAATCTAAATCTGGTGGAGGTTTAATGTTTACTGGAATAGAATTATAGATATTGTTGAATCTAATACAATAGTCTTGAACTGTTTCATTAGGTCATCTTTTTATATGTTCATATTCAGAAAAAAAAAATTGTAATGGATTCTTCTTTTTCTCCCATCTACTGATAAACAATTTATGGAAGTTTTCTAAATCAAAAATATGATTAGCAGGAAAAGCTTTGAACCATTTTTTTACTTCTCCAGCTAGGGTTTGGGCAGACGGTCTCATTTGGACATCAGATTCATCAATCTCATGCAGTTCAAAATAGTCAGTCATTTTATTAACCTATTGTTGTGTAGTGTATTGACTAGTTGCATCAAATTGAGGGATTTTTCTTTGATAATCTTGGGGCATGTTATGTAACTACACTGGTAGGACCAAAGGAGCATATCTGGCAGCCCTAGCTAAGATTTTGGCTAGACTAGGAGGTAAATGTGTGGTGATTGGTGATGAGGTTGAGGTACTTGCATATGATGTTGGTACACTAGAAGATGTACTTGGAAATGTTGTGGTTGAAGTGCTTGAAAATGTAGTAGCGGTGATAGAGGATGAACTTGCAGTATTTAGGGATGGAAATAAAATTCTAGATTGAAGAGGAAGCCTAGGGATGAAGGTTTTTGTGGAATGAGGTTTAGTGGAAATAATAGATGAGGTGGTATTAAATAAATTTGAATTTAAAAATTCTAAATGACTGGTAGAAGGCTTAGGGGTATAACCAGACAAAGCAGCTAATTCAACGGAATGCTGAAAATAAGCACCATCAATTTCCTTAAGCAAAGTTTCATTCAAAGCAATAAGTTTATCAACTGGTTCTAAAACTTTTTCATCTGAATCTGGTGAAACAGTTTCCTTCTTAGTTTCAATAAATGAAATTAAATCAGCATCTATTACACTATCATAAATGGAACTTGTTGATTTAGTTCTAAAGCAAGTTTGCTCAAAAACTAAATCAAATTAAATGTCTTACAAACTTGATAATTTATTGGGAAGAGAATTTGCTTTGATCAATGGATCTTTATTACCTAAACTTTCTACTTTTTTGTTTTTCTTTAAAATTATGTCTGGATTATCTACTATTATAGCAAGTTCTGGATCTGGATTAGACCTGGTGTAGTAGATGATTCTAGAAGCTAGAATTTTAGTTTTCTAATGAAAAAATTCACTAACAAGCATAAAAAAATCTTAAGGTGAAAAGATAAGTAAAATAACTCCCTTTAAGATTAATTTTAAACATTGAGGACTAGTTATATCCCTAGTGGAGTTGCCAAGATGTTATCACTCCAATAATTCTTGTTATATGATCCAATTTTTTTTTTTATCATAGGTTATAATGTTTGAATAAAATAATTATTAATTTAAGATATTAAATTAATAATTATTATTCTAGAATATTTAATAAATCTTTCAGATACTTAGAAATAGAAATTTGTTATTAAAAAATAGGACTCTAGAAAAGAGTCGTTTCCTAGGCTCTAAGTTAGGAGTAAAGTTAGTAGAATAGTTAGAATCTCATTTAATGTAATTGGACACTTGTTATTTAATAAGTGATCCAAAATTAGTGGAAGTTAGGACATTGAGCTTATAAATAGCTCATTGCAAGAGTGATTGTGTTGTTCAGTTGTAAACTCTTGCAGAATTCCAATGTAATTTTTTTTTTTTATTAATAAAATTACGTGTCTGAGGACACTTCGGCCATTATTGTGGTATTAGAGCTACTGTAATGTTGCAGTGGATATGAGGAGGAGGATTCCAGCCGTACTAGTTCTTGGAAAACTCAACTCCATTGAATTGACCAGCAAATGATTGGTATGCAAATTGTTCAAGTTTTTTTTTAAGGAAAATAAATTTCAGTTTAATTTCAGTTTTAAAATATAAAAGAAAAATTTTAGAAATTAAAAATTTTTCTGTGATAAACTGAAATCATCGACCTTGGAGTTCTCGCCTTCTTTTTATATTCAAACAAAATATTGGATTGTATGAGTATTTGGTTGGGAGGATTTTGGATCTCCTGAAAATACAATGTTCTGCGTTTTTTTAATGGCCACGGTCCATATTGGAGTACTGGTGCATCATATTTGTTTGTTACTCCACATTGCAAATGATAACTCTCTCAGGAATAGTAATTGTAACAATCGATTTATGTGAAGTGAAGCCGAACAGTGGCCACGCCTTCATGTATTTCAATCTGTAAACAAAATATTCATATTTGGAGCTCAACAGCCTTGTGTAACTCTCAAAAGCTCTGCTCGAGAAAGGTATAGCTCATTTTTTGGAGCTCTCATAGCTCAAGAATAGCATACGGCCCTCAGAATTGTATTCGGCCATTAAAATACAACTAAATAAAAAAACAAACTCAATGCATCTGTGTGCTTAACGCAGTGTTCTTCCAAGAACTGTTTGAAGTCTCTGTTACGATTTAAAATTTTGGCATTTAGTGTTTGAGGAGGTGCACTCTTGAAGTTTGACAGTGCTTGGTTGAACGGGATCAGCGTTAAATAGAAATAAGCAATTGAAGTAGCGTTTAACTTCTGTTTGATAGCGACAATCTTTGGAGAGTTTAACTTCTGTTTGCATATTCCTTCAATCGTGAATTTTCTTGTGTTTGAGACAGCCTTTACAGCGTTTAACTTCTATTTGCAGCTGTTATCCAGCATTTTACAACATTTTGAATCGATTATGCTTACAGTGTTTTACAATGTTTGCAACCAGCGTTTGTAGTGTTTGTGTTTGCAGTTCAAAAGGTCGAGTTGAATATTGAAAGCCCAAGAACAAGAATAGCAAACGGCCTTGGGCATGCTCTCATAGCTCACGCACGAATGCTAGAGTTGAAGAACAAGTAAAAGTTCAGCATTTGATATTGTTTGTCTTTTTAAAGATAAATCTAAAAAATATTCGCCGGAGAAATAAGGTATATTTTTTTTATGTAATGTTTTTGTAATATTTTTTGGAGCAAAGTCAATTGTTTGTAATGGAGTGATAAGTCATATTTTTTTTTATTGGAGTAATAAGGATATTGTAATATTTTGTAATTGAGGGAGACAATTTTTTTTTTTTTTTTGGAGAAATAAAGAGTCATATTGTAACTCAAAGTAATTTTACTTTGAGGGGGGGTAACTTCTTTTTACCAGAGTGTGCAAGAGCACTATTGTATAAGTCAAATTTTGAAAGTTTCCTTGTAAATATTTGAAAAATTGACCAGAGCCAAGTGCAAAGCTCAGTCAATTTTCTCCTGTTTCAACGACTATTCGAGGGTCAAGGCCAAGCCCCGATAGATCGTTTTTTGCATCGTGTGTTGTGTTGTGTTGCGCATATTGATATTTTTTTTGGAGTTTGATTCGTGGTGTGAAGTTTTAAACACTACAATGTCTAATTTGATTGATTTCTTTTCTGATTCCGACAAACTTGAAGGCTCAAAATCTCACAAAACATGGCAACGCCTCATCAAAAGCACTCTCGTTTATAATGAACTATGGCATGATATTTGTGATGGATATGTAAATCCAAATAAACCTACAGATGCAGCTGCACTAGAAAAATGGGAAGTTAAAAATGCTAAAGCAATAGCTCTCATTAAATCTTCTGTCAATGATGAAATGTATGTCCATATCGAAAATGCTAAAGATGCATGGCTTGCTTTGAGAACTTTTAAAGAGTTTTTTGATACTCAGCCTCAATAAAAAAGAGTTGACCTACAATTAAAATTTTTGCATCAAAAATTGACTGAAGAAGGATATATTCTTGAATACATCTCTAGACTTAATAATATTAAGCAGGAAATTGTTAATGCTGGTTTTCAAGCAGTCGATGATAGTTTTATGGTCACAATTTTAATTGCTGGACTTCCTTCTTCCTAAACACATTTTTTGGAAACTCTACAACTAACTGGAAAGTTAGAAAAGCTAAATTTTGATGAGCTCTGCGAAATGTTGACTCAACATGATAAAAATTTTGGGAAGAAAAAGAAATTTGGTGAAGATGTTTTTCTCACAGAGGCTAGTACTAGCAACTCCTCAGCTGAAAATTCCAGAAACAATGGAAAAGGTAATTTTAATCAAAATAAAGCAGCGCAAGGTCGTGGTCGTAGTCAACACAGAGGAAACAACTCCAACAGATGCTCCAATTCAGGCAGAAACAATTCTCAAGGCAGAGGCAACAATCAAAACACAAGATATCAGCAAGGCACAAGACAGAATCCAGGGAGAGGAAAATCTCAAAATAGAAGACAAAGCATAGGTCGAGGACAGTCTCAAGGCAGAGGACAATCTCAAGGAAGAGGCACCGATTTGAGTGAAATTGTTTGCAGGCGATGTAATAGAGTTGGTCACTATGCTTTAGATTGTCGCACATCTATCAATAAAATTTCTAAGTTTCAAAAGCCTTCAACACAATTTTCAAATGATCAAGATCAAGATGATAATGACTCAGAATGTGTCTTGACTTCTTCACCAGCAATCCAGCTTTCCTCTTGTATTAAGAGTGATTATGAAGATTCTTGGATTTTGGATTCAGGAGCAACTCAGCACATGACCTGTGGACGAGATTTCTTTTGGAATTTTCAAGAGTGCCATCTTAATTCCATCTTTTTAGCAGATGATACAAAACATACACCTTATGGAAAAGGTGCAGCTAAAGCTTTTCTCCCTGAAATTGGAGAAAAATTGATTTCCAATGTGTGGTATGTACCCACCTTTAAGAAAAATTTGTTGTCTTTGGTCATGATTTGAAAAGCTGGACATCAAATAATTATGGAAGATGGATTAGTTAAGATTAATTCAGTCAAACAGAACTTCCAAACAGTAATGACAGGATATGAAGACGAAAAACTATTAAGAATGAAAGGAACAGTTATTCCAAGGCATTATATTTTGTAGGGGTAGTTACTACAGGAATTTCACCTATAATATTATGGCATGTAAGATATGGACATTTGAATTTTGATAGTCTTTCTCAATTGCAGAAACAAGGGATGGTTAAAGGACTTCCAACTTTCAACAAGGAAAATGCTAAATGTGAAGTCTTCATTTATGGCAAACAAAGTCGAGAAAGTTTTCCAACGATTACATGGCGCGCAAACAGGTTGTTGCAACTAGTTCACAATGATGTGTGTGGTCCACTACAAACTTCATTAGGTGGTTGCAAATATTTCTTGCTATTTATTGATGATTTCAGTAGAATGACTTGGGTTTACTTCTTGAAAAACAAGTCAGAAGCATTTGAGAATTTTAAAATTTTTTGACAACTTGTTGAAAATGAGGTCAAAGAAAAGATAGGTACTCTCAGGACAGATAATGGGGGAGAATTCAATTCAAATGAATTCAAAAATTATTGTAGTGAAAATGGCATCAGAAGGCATCTTACAAATGTTTACACTCCATAGCAAAATGGAGTTGTAGAAAGGATGAATTGCACATTGTTAGGCATGGCGAGATCCATGTTAACTTTCAAAGGGTTAAGTCCAACATATTGGGCAGAAGAAATCCATACAGCTGTCTATCTAAGAAATAGATCTCCAACTGCTTCTTTAGACAGGTTCACCACTTATGAAGCTTGGTTTGGTTTCAAACCTAAATTTAAACATCTTCGAGTTTTTGGATCCATCTGTTATGCTTTAGTTCCCAAATAAAAACGGTTAAGCTTGATTCAAGAAGTTTGAAATGCACAATGATTGGCTATTTAGATGAAAAGAAAGGGTATCATATTTTGACAAATGGAAAATTTATTGTGAGCAGGGATGTCACTTTTGATGAAACGGAGAGTAAGAGTGTTGAAGAAATCGAAAGTCTTCTTCACAAGTTAGAAACTAAGGGCAGTAAAAGGAAAGGAAATATGCAAATTCAACCAACTTCACCAAATTGGTATGAACTTGATTTTCCTTCCTCTGAAGATGAGTCATCAAGTCCATCTACTTCATCAAAATCATCTGGGTCTTCTAGAAATTCATCAGTGTCTCCAAGTAGCAGCAGTTTTTCTAACAGCGATTCTCCAGACTCACCACCTGAACGATGAACATCAGTTTACATTAATCCCCTTTACAATGATGGGGACTTCTCAAAATCTCAAACAAGTGAGCAACAAATTCCAAAATGCGTAGTTCAACTATTGAAAGATGTAAAGCCTGATGAACAAAATAAAACAGGAACAAGATAGAAATATAGAAGTGAAGCATCTTTCACCTTTCTAGCACGTGATTTTACTGAACCTTCCACATACAAAGAAGCAGTCAAACATAAAGAATGGAAACAAGCCATGATTGATGAATATCGAGCAGTAATTGATAACCACACTTGGAAACTAGTTGATCGTCCTCCAAATGTTAAACCCATAGGATGCAAATGGGTTTATAGAGTTAAGTACAACCAAAATGGAGAACTTGACAAGTATAAAGCAAGACTTGTCGCTAAAGGTTTTGCGCAGCATGAAGGCATTGATTATGAAGAAAATTTTTCACCTACGGCTAAATGGGACACCATCAAATTAACACCTGCATTGGCCGCTCAGAAAGGGTGGAAAGTTCATAAAATGGATGTCAAAAGTGATTTTCTCAATGGGTACTTATAGGAAGATGTATATATTACACAACCACTAGGGTTTGAAGTTGAAGGGCAAGAACATAAAGTCTAAAAATTATTCAAGGCTTTATATGGATTAAAACAAGCTCCCCGCGCTTGGTATGCAAAAATGGATGAATACCTTCGCAAAGTTGGTTTTCATCGCAATGAATCTAATGATACTTTGTATCGTCATTCTCATTATGTATGTCGGTGATTTGATCATCACAAGAAACAATGATGATCACATTGAACAGGTGAAAAAGGAATTACATGCAGGTTTTAAGATGACAGATTTGGGACTACTTCACTACTATGTTGGAGTTGAAGTATTCCAACGTCCACATCAGATCTTCATTTCCCAGACTAAATATGCAGTAGAAATTCTTCAATGATTTGGAATGAAGGATTGTAAGACTGTCCTCACCCCTATGGAAAAAAACTTAATACTTTCAAAATTTGAAGGGGGGGGAAAGGTGGACAACACTACTTACAGACACTTGATTGGCAGCTTGATTTATTTGACAACCACTCCTCCTGATCTATATTATGCAGTCAATATTCTTTCACGTTTTATACAGGAACCACTAGATAGCCACTGGAATGTAGCCAAAAGAGTTCTTCGATATTTCCAAGGAACAAAATATTTTGGTCTTCTTTACAAAAAGACTAAAAATTTTGTACTTGGTGGATTTTCAGATGCCGAATTTGCTGGCATTATTGATGACAAGGCATCAACCTCAGGTTACTTAATGAACATGGGGTTAGCTGTAGTTTCCTGGAGTTGCAAGAAGCAAAATACAGTGGCCACTTCTTCAGTAGAAGAAGAGTACATTTCAGCATGGGAAGCAGCATGTGAGATTGTTTGGTTACGTCGAGTTTTACAGGACTTGGGAATTCCTCCAGTAGAAGCTACTTCATTATTCATCGACAATCAATCAGCAATAAAGCTTGCCAAGAATACAGTTTTCCATTCCAAGACAAAGCATGTGGACACCAAGTATCATCATATCATATCTCTCATTGCAAAGGATGTCATCAAGCCAGTGTATTTCCCTTCAGAAGATCAGACCTCCGACATTTTCACGAAACCTCTTGGCAGAATAAAATTTACTAAGTTCAGGGATGAACTTGGTATTTGGTTTAATGTATCTTTGGATCATAGGGGGGAATGTTAGATGATCCAAAATAAATTTTATCATAGGTTATCATGTTTGAATAAAATAATTATTAATTTAAGATATTAAATTAATAATTATTATTCTATAATATTTAATAAATATTTGAGATACTTAGAAATAGAAATTTGTTATTAAAAAATAGGACTCTAGAAAAGAGTCGTTTCCTAGGCTCTAAGTTAGTAGTAAAGTTAGTAGAATAGTTAGAAGCTCATTCAATGTAATTGGACACTTGTTATTTAATAAGTGATCCAAAATTAGTGGAAGTTAGGACATTGATCTTATAAATAGCTCATTGCAAGAGTGATTGTGTTGTTCGGGTGTAAACTCTTGCAGAATTCCAATGTAATTTTTTTTTTTTTTATTAATAAAATTACGTGTCTGAGGACACTTCGGCCATTAATTCTCAGGGTTGTTATGCTTTTTGGTTTAAATAATATTAGAGGTAACCACAACCCTACTTTTCAGCCTTAGGATCTAACCTTCCTAATGCTCAAAGAGGGCTTTCTCTATATGATTTATCTTTGTTGATTTTAGTTGATTTTAGGCTAGTTATGTAGGATTAATTGGGATTTTGATTTTGGATTTGGTTTGGTTTGTTTTGGTGGTGAAATCAATTAATCATATGGATATATTTAGGTCTACTTACCATTGGGCTAATGGAGTGAAAGTGTCAAGAAATAGAAGGAGGATCAAGGTTCTAAAGGGAAGTATTCACAGCGAAAGATATTTGAGTAACTTCAGATCCTTAGACTGATAGTGAAAATGGTTTCAATCAGGATGAGAGAGCAGTTAAGGATTCTCAAATCTGGATAATGAGTGAAAAGATACAGGTCAATCGAAACTAGGGAGAAATTAAGAATTCCCTAATCTGGATATCAGAAGAAAAGATATAAATGATAAAAAGTTCAAGACAGAGTGTAATTAAACATATTCTGAAATAACATTCTTGTTTTTATCATTTAGATTAAGCAAACATATAAGCATGTGAAAAATTCAGAACGAAACAATTGAACAAATAGAAATTACTTTAGTGTAGTGGCCCAACACATGAATCTTGTAATATAATACCTTTATTGCTTTAATCCAGTCTACTGACTTGAAATTGGCATAGTCACCCTTAGGGTCCAGAATATTACAACTATAGAAATGTTCAACAATTCATCCACACTCAATACTTCAAAAAGTGAAGTATTTATACAAAACTCTTACAAAATATCCTAAAACAAACTTAGGAATTATTCAAGGAAAAAAATAAATCTTCATGCAAGAAGATAGAGACAGATATCTAAATAATGCAACTTGTCCTTGTTTTTATTGAATTGATTGTTTTGTTGTTGATTTGTCTCTTCTTGTTTCTTGCTCAACGTAGGCTATTTGTTAAGTAGTGGAGTGTCCTCTACACTCGCAATCTTTCACTTTGACTTTAAACTTATACTCTTTGACTCTGATACTCTTTAACCTTCTGACTGTTGTTTTACTTTTCATCATTCATTTTTCACTGTCTTGTTTTCACTGCAAGACTACTACTTCTCTATTTTATCTGTTTTAGCCTTTACTGGTCTGTTTTTTACTGCAAATTGTTTTCACAGTAAATCAGTCATCTTTTCCCAAAATTTTGCTTCTGGTAACTCAATTTTAACCATCCTCCTCAATATTTCATCTTCTTTTGTATATTTTGAAAATGTTGGTTTGTTTATGAATATGTGTTTTACCTCATGTTACAGTTAAAATAGATTCTCAAAAATTTTGTAGAGAACTTTCCCTATTGGAATTCCCTGCATGGTTGAATTATTATCTTGATCCGTAGCCACCTCTCTAATATTATTATCATAGTCTTCTTGTGTCATCAATTTATCATGGATAACCAAGGGATTAGGCAGACCCTTTTCTTTCAGCACATCAAATTTATTCATGAACCTGTTTATAGAAAACTCCATTGTTTGACACTTTTCCTCCAGCTGTATCATCAAGTTCCTTTTAGATATCACCTTTTTTACTTCAATAATGTTGTTTTTTCTGTCACTAATTCCAATCCCTTCAAGTTCTTGCTTATTCTTGGAATTGAGGAATTTGATGATTTCATTTGCTTCCTCAAGCTTCCTTCCAAGTTCTTGTTTTATATTTTGGATAGCTTCACCTACTTCTTTGACTATATATTTTTGTTCATAGATAACCTGTCTGGACAGCCAAATATCGTTGACAGATTCAGTGATAGTGGCCCATAATAGTTTCTTTTCTTGGCCCATGGGTTTTGCCAATGTTAATTCCTTTTATAGTGTGTTTAATATGTCATTCAATCTATTTGACTTCTGAACTTCAGCCTTACACATTAAATTTGCCAATTTTTTCTCATCTTCAAGGCTTTTTATTTGTTCATTAAGTATTTTTATTTTAGAAGTCTGTATGGACATGTCTTGCATAGCTTTTAGTAGTTTACTTTCCTCATATGTAGGCTTTACTGTTGTTGTTGATGACTCTGTTGCTGAAGTTTTTGTTGAGGTGACAGGAAGTGTTGTAGCCATTGAGACTGTAGGGTCCAATGATTCTACTAATGTGGAAGGCATAGCTGTTGTAACTACGGGAATTACAGTGACACAAGCTTCTTCTATAACCTTTTTCTCCAGGACCAATTTGTCCATTTCATTCTCCATCTCTTTTATCTGGGAAATTAATTGAAGGATGAAATTCATCATTTCATATTTTTGGCTCTAAATTTCTAGAACTTCTTTAGCCTCAGGATGTTCTATAGGAGGCATTTTAAGTTGCTTTATTAATGCCGCAATGTCTGCATTCTTATTTTTTATCAACTCTCCTGCAACTTTGACATTTTTAGGATCATATCCTACTTCAATAACTAAAACTTCCAAAGATTTAATTCTATTGTATTTTCCTTGTCAATATGCCTTTTCCAATTTGAGCTAATCTCTGATGTTTGCAAGAGTGTTTTGTAGCTTCTGTACACTCATGGCCTTGGTGGTCATTATAGAATAAATCATCTCCCCTGCCTGCTTATGAAACTCAATTTGGTCCAAAGGATGAATATCCTCTACTGGAACTTCATATGACGTATTTTTATAATAAGCAAATGATTTAGGAGTTTGAACCATGGGCTGAAGAAATGTCATATACATTTTTCTATTTTTATAGTCAAAGGTAGAAAGTAGCATATTCTGGATGCCAGGAGTTTGTTTCAGATATTGGGAATATATTTCAGTTTTAATTTATTAATTTCTGGCTTTAATGTCCTTGTATCTTTCTTTTATATACATCTCCTTCTCTACTAGCTTGTTGGATGAGGAAACCTCAACACTGTGCTGCTTCTGAATAAGGTGAGTGTTTGAATTTGAAGGTTGTTTTATCTCTTCAATCACTGTAGGAGGTGCATTGTCCTTTGCTATTGTATCTGTGTCAATTACTTATATTGTTTCCACTGCCTCATTTAGAGGATTTAATTTTGGATTCTTTTTGTACCTCAACTTAAATTTTGTTTCTGTAGTAGTCTCCGCAGTGTAGGATCCTTCTTAATTTCCTCACTGATTTTGGGCTGCATGCTGCTATTCAACAGATTGATCATAGGATGAATGAAGGAATCAATAAACTCTGTATAGGTGGACTTTGTGGAGTCTTTTCTGATAATTTGAGTCCAAAATATGGCTAATTTTGGGTTACCTTCTACATCAATCTTTTGAAGGTTGATGGCAAATTTCTCTAATTGAAAATACAAAAACATGTGGAATAGGACTGAGGAATATTTGAAGACACCTTCCTCAGGAATTTTGACCAAATTTTCATGAATAGAATTAGAAAGGTACTGGGAAAAGTTAAAATGGTAGCAAGAGGCTGACCAAGTGTGAAATTAGACAAAAAACCTAGTACTGCAACATCAACATGCTCATCTATGAAATAACCAAGAATAAAATACAACATGCTAATGATATGTCTGGTTCTTTCAGAAAATTTTGCAGATGGGTAAGGAGGATTTATTTTGGGAATTTCTACAGATGAAGGCATGAAAGTTTGGAATATCTCAAACCTCTTGGGGAAGTCCAGATTCAGGTATAATTGTGTAAGAACTTCAATGGACAAAGGGGTTTCATTTGGCCTAGATTGGATCTGTAGCATTTGATTGATTGAATCAGTAGTAATAGTAAATAGAATTTCATTTCCATGTGTAATTAGGGCTCTCTGGTTAGGGAAATAGCAATCTTGATAGAGTTTGATGAATTTTGGGCACTAGAAATTTTATGGGAATACATACTTTGGAAAGTTAGATTCCCAAATAAAAACCTCATCTACGTGATCTATGTATTTGTCATGGCTCCAGCAGTGGAGCTCAAGAAGATTAAATTCAGTGATTGTGTCCTTCATTTTAAAATCTCTATCATCCAAGGGAGTATGTTCTACATCTGCAACTGGAGGTTTCAGAGGATTGACAGATACAATGTTTTTGGAAGCTAATAATTTGTTAAATTTCTTCAATTGATTAATATTTGACTTAGAAAAAACTGATCTAGGCCTGTAGGAGCACCTCTGAAAGATTATAACAGTTTGCAGACTGATTTAGGATAAAATAGGGGCTTATATATGGTCTGCAATGGTTTAAACTTGTTCAATTTGTAATCTCTATGATCAAAAATAGTATCAGGCCTCAGAAATCCTATAAAAAATAGGTCCAAGGTTTGTAGAAAAAAGGATTTGAGAAGCTACAAGGATTTTTCAGGTCTGCAGAGGTTTAAAATTCTTCAATTATTTAGTCTCAGGCCTTAGAATCTATGAAAATATCCATAAGGTTGGTAGAAAAACGGATTTTGGAAACTACAGAAGTTCCTTTCGGTCTGTTAAGGCTCTTATGTTAATTTATTCTTTTTTTGTAAGCACAGGTCTTAGTACTTTGAGGAATACCTGGAGAAATATGGAGATTTGATTTTCAGAAGGGTTCTGGGGTTGCTCAAAGCTTTTCTGAGGCTTCAAAGGTATTTAATAGTGCTTCGGATGACTTCTGCAGTGTCTTTTGGCAGCACATAGTTGAATTCTGGTTGAATTGGGCTTAAAATGAGGCTGGAAGTAATTATTTTAGGTCAGAAATGCTCCTTCTATGGAAAATTGTAACTGAAAGTGGTAATAGGGCTAACAAAGGGAGGCTATATACAATTTTAACCAATAGTGTTTATGTTGAATGTGTGGAAAATTCAAATGGGCAGGTGGTTTGACACCAGTTAGGAGAAACTGCTGAGAAGTTTTCGCACTGGCCAAAGGTGGTTGGTGGTATTTTTTCTGCCGATGTGATCAAATGAAATGGAACCGCATAGCAGGGATGTGAACTCTAGAAACTATGCATTGCTCAAGGTCTAGGGGTAGGTAAATATCATGCTTTCGTATGTGCGATAAGGCTTACTGGCCATTAGATCTGGTCAGTTATAATCTGACGGATGGGATGATGCGATGTTGTATCAAGTTATAATGGCGTGGGGCCTGGGATATTTGATATGTGGGTTATGAAATACCTTCATTGGTCGTGGTTAATTTATGTGATAGTGTTGGGGTTTAATACATGCTAATGGGGTTAAGGTAAGTGTGATATTAGAATAAGCAGGGTAACCATAAGCGGGCACAAAATAAATCAAAACGTGGGGGAAATTAAACTATAGGTTTAAAGTAAAATATTTGTTGGGATAATATATATGAAGGAATTAATATAATACAAGTTTTAACAGGTATAATGGGAGCTAATACATAAAGCTAAATGTTACTACTATAAAATGAAATGTTACCAAAAGCGGGAATTTCACTGTGTTAATGTGGAAACTTGTATCGAGTAGGGATATTTGTAGTGGGGCTTGACATATAAATTTAAGCATTTAGACTTAGGATAGAGTATTTTTATGGGTTTTATGAATAAAAGGAAAATAAATAAAGGGTTTTTTACTTTTCCAAAGGATAAATGTGTATTTTAACTTAGGAAAAGGGATTTTTGTAGGGAAAATAATGAAATAAGCGGAAAGAGTAAAAATGAAGGGGAGGGGGAATTTTTACAAGGGGAATGATTTTAAAAGGAAGTTAGTAAATGAAATGATCAATTTTCTGCTATCCATGCCTTCTGAAAACTACTTCTTCCTACCCATCAACTACCCTAACATTTTTTCTTCGTTTATATGGATGCATTTGAGCTTGTAGACCCTTATTCATTTTTATTTTAACATGAAACTATCTAATTCTATCCTTATTTCTTCCAAGGGCTCAGATTAAACTGTTGAGCTCCTTATTATTCTCTACCTAAATACTAATCTACCAATATTAAACAGTTTGGATAGATCTTTATTCCCTATCTATCAGCATGAAAAGTCAAGATTAAGCAGTTTGACTTTCATGTATTGTGGAATTTTTTAGAAGTTGCACACAATATTATTTTGCAAAGTGAAGTAAAAAGTAGTGTAATTTGAATTTGAATCACTTTCATGATTTATTTTATCTCTTTTTTGCTGGGGTTCATTTTATATTTTCTTTTTTTACCTTTTTTAATTCAATTCCTTTGATTTTTCTTTTAGGACTTTTACCCTCTTTACATTTTTTTTATTTTTAATATGGGAAAACAATTTGCAGAAAGAAAAGTATGTATATATTACAAGACTAATCAAAGTAAATTGAAAAGTATGAATCCTATTATTATAGGGCCCTAATAGTTGCTCTACATGGGGATGGCATTTCCTGGTGGAATGTCAAGAAATTTAAGATCAGTAGCCTTTGAATTTTCACTGTGCTCACCTTGGAACTATTTTCTGAGCTCTGTATTATTCATACTTATGATATTTCACCTTTCAAAGCTTAGGGCCTTCTCTCCGGGCTTCAACTTTGTAAGAAAAACATCTAATCCGATCTAAACTCTGCAATGTTATGTACAATGAGTAAAGTAAACAAAATGAACTAATGTTATTCTAGCAAATAGTAATGCTTCAGCATTCTACGATTGATAGGTCCACCTGGCAGATCTGATCCATATAACTCCTTCAAAAATAATGCATTGTTACCTCTATAACCATAAATGACATAAGGACCTTTCCATGAGAAATCAAATTTACCATGTTTACCTTTCTCTTCTCTCCTAGAATCCCACTTAAGAACTTTGTCATCTATGTAAAAATCATCTTCCTTAGTCTTCCTATCAAATATCATTTTAATCTTCTGTTGAAAAACTTTTTATTTGAGATATACTTCCTCCCTGGTTTTCTCCAAGTGTATGGTCTGATTTATCCTTCTCTGGATATCATTGGTTTCTACCTGCAGTTCTTGGATCATCTTCATCACTGGTATTACTAAAGCGGATGGAAAAACAACATCCATCCCATAAACAAGATGATAAGCGGATGTACCAATGGAATTCTTTGTTAGGATTCTTTCTGCCCATAAGGCATTAACTAACCTTTTGTTCCATTCTTTTTATTGTCTTCTAGTAGTTTCTTGATGATATTGACAAGGATTTTATTGGAGGATTCAACAAGACCATTACCTTGAGTGTAATATGCAGTGGAATGGCCAAGGTTAATGTGGTATTTGTTACACAAGTCAATCATTTTTTTAGACATGAAAGTAGCTGCATTATCAGTAATTTGCAGGTGTGCTACAAATTTGCAGGTGCACCATCTCCGGTGTGTTGCATTTCTGGTACACTACCTCCGATGCGAGACAAAAAAAGTCGCACTCTTTCCAGTGCATGCCTATTTTTTGTGGCGAGCCAACGGTTATTTTTTTTTCAAAAAAATTTATATATGTATATTCCTAAATAAATGTCTCATTTAAGAATAAAATTGTATTTAATATGTCAATCAATCAGGGACGTGAAATTACAGAAGAGAGGGAACAACAACCACAACAGGCGGACCAGTATAACTTGGTTCGCCTATGGGAGGCACGAGAGAGGGAGAGATATGCATACCCTTGCCCTATTACAACAGCTACCAAGGGGCTCCTAAGGCAGGTAAGCCTCCTCAATTTTTATGAGGAGGCTACATCTATAAAGGGCCATGGTGTGTTTTTGTGACATCTTATCTGCAATTGGAATGCCCACCTATAGGCTTTTCGGGTTGGTCCTAACCAATGGTACGCGCCCAATGAGGAGGAAATATATTTCATTACTATCCTATTGAGGAGAGGGGTGGATTTTCCCTCATTCCCAGGGGTTCCAGTTGGCTATGCAGTAGGGAGTCAGTTGGTGTACTCCCATAGATACATTAGCATAGATATACTATCTCCTTCAGATGTTCAGGTCTCCGGAGGTCAGTTCTGTATTGCTCCATTTGGTAGTGAGGAGGTGACGTGCATTTCACTTCTGATTTCGACCATTTCACACAACACCAGCTACGAGAAACACATTAGTTTCCCAATTCTATATTATGTTGATTCTTTAGTACAGGAGCCATGACTTTCCTAGTGGTCTGCCATTTTTTTGCGGTAGTTCTGTACAACTTTAGATAGATGTCATGATTATGCACAAGGGAGGGTCAACTTCCCTTTTTCTTTAGAGATGTTTTGTTTGTTTTTTGAGAGGTTTCCAGAGACGAGGCCTACTTTTGTTCGGCAGCCTCGTAGGCCGATGTTGGATGTACAGATGCACATGTGGGGACAGATGATTCCCAAGAGGGGGGAGACTAAGTTTTCCGCAAGGATATCGCATGATGCACTAGAGTTGCTAGCTAATGTTGATGAGAATCCCTTTGTTATGGTTCCCTGTCCTTATGCTTCTTTGGATTGGTGAGGGTGTCCCAACATCCTCTTCACAGATGATGAGCCACGGAATGATAGAGGTAATATTATTATTTTATTTAAATTTATTCTAACATGTTCTTTAACTTGTTTTTATTAAACTATTTAATGAAATTGTTTAATTATTGTTGTGTACTTATATATATTTTGCAGACATTGGGTCATTTGATGGCGATGAGATGCCAGCGCCACCAAATGATCCACGTGTGGATCTTGATGACGATCAGGATATGGTAGATGCCAAGGATCATGAGGCTGGTGTAGACAGACCTGCTCCTGTTGGTCCGCCAGTACCACCTTTTTCTAGGCGTAGGATTGATAGTAGATTCAGGATGGATTTGGGTGACCAACTGTGTAAATTGTTTGTGGAGGCAGGAGTCAGGCCCGCCACTATGAGAGATATACATGCCAATGTTAGGCTGGTACATATGTGGAGAGGCATGTCACGTGACATGTACAACCTGATGTAGCATGTCGTAGGATATATGAGATTGGTTACGTAGTTGAGGAGGGCCCTTCTACATTATAGGCATGGTTGAGATGCAGTACGTTGACAGTCCGTGAGCAGCGACGCATCGTCTGATGATCACAATCAGGGGAGTGATAATTTTTCACCTTGCACCGCGCCAGATGCGCAGCCTACAGCATCAACCAACAGTCATGATGGAGAGCAGGTTGGACCATCGGCCATGTCGAATCAACAGCCTACAACATCCAAAAATACTCATGATCATGAGCATGTTGGACCATCGACCATGTCGAGTCACCACGATGAGCAGCCGACAGTTGATCCTGATCAGCATGAGGCACCAGTACCAGATCAACAGGCACGTGATGATCGACATGTATCTAAGCTTTTCGAGGCTGCACCATTGACTGAGCAAGCCTCGACAAGTACTATTATTGATGATGTACCACCAACTGATATTTGACATTTATATTACAATTGTATATTTTTGACCTTATATATATATATATGGTCCATGTGTTTTATGTTCGTGTTGCAGTTGTACTTAATTTACATGTTGGTGATCATCATGATGTGTATATTTTTAGGTCATGTTAGATATGTTCATTTAATGTGCATCTTGCATATAGATGTGTATGTGATAGTAGTTATTTGACATGAGATGTATATTTGATGTTTGTGTTGTGATGATGTTATACCACGCTAATTGTGTTTTTTTACATGATCATGATAACGATGATGTTAGAGAATTTGAATGTGTTTTTTACTCGAATATGATGCTTGTACGATGGTTATCATGATCGTGATGTTTATTAATTAATTTAATATTAAATGATCATGATATTTATTAAATATTACGTCGTGATTGTAATTGAAATTTAATTTTAATTGTATGTAAAATTGTAAAGTTGTATTTGTATTTCCAATTGTAATTTTAATTTTAATTGTATATATGTAAAATTGTAAAATTGTAATTGTACCTAAAATTCTAAAATTTTAATTGTAATGGTATATATGTAAATTTGTAATTTTAATTGTAATTGTACGTGAAATTGTAAAATTGTGATTGTAATTCTAATTCTAATTGCATGTAAAATATTTGTATAATTTTAATTGTATTACTGTGAAATGATGGTAATTGTAATTGTATGTAAAATTATAAAATTGTAATTGTAATTTTAATTATAATTGTATGTGAAATTGTAAAATTGTAATTGTAATTGTAATTGTATGTAAAATATTTGAAAAAATTTAATTGTATTAATGTGAAATTTTTAACTGTATTAATGTGAAGTGATTTATATTGATATGTTGGGTTTATAATATTAATAAGCCCTTAGCTTTATTGATCCTTTGTGTTTATAATACTAATAATTACATGGGTTTGTTGATCCATTTGGTTTATAACATTAATCCCTTGGGTTTTCTAATTATTTTGGTTGCTAATACCATTGGTTTTATAATATTTATAATCCCTTGGTGTTATTAAACCCATATGTTAAGGGTTAAATATTATTCCTAGGGTTATATATTAATCCCTTAGGTTTATAATGTTTATCCCTTCAGTTTATTAACTTGTTGGGTTTATAATATTAAAAATCCCATGGGGTTTATTGATCCCTTGGGTTTATAATATTAAATTCTTAGGTTTATTTGTTCCATAAGTTTATAATATTAATAATTCCTTCAGTTTATCATTTAATCCATTGATTTAAAATATTAATTCCTATGGTTTGTTAATCGCTTGGGTTTTTAATATTAGTTTTCTAGGTTTATTGATTCCTTGGGTTTATTAATCATCTGTATTTATAATATTTATGCCTTAGGTTTATAATATTAATCCATTGGGGTTAATATTATTCCCTTCGGTTGATAATCCCTTGGGTTTTTTAGTATTTATAGGTTGGGTTTATTACTACCTTGGGCTTATAATATCAATCCCTTGTGCTTATTGATCCAAGGGTTCATATTCCTAGGGTTTATAATATTAATCCTTAGATGGAATATCAATTTCTTATGTTTATTTATCTAAGGGTTCAATTTCCTATGGTATACTATTATTCATAGGGTTTATAATATTAATCCTACTGTTTCATATGAATCTGATTCTTTGAGATTCTTGTTCAACCATGGTCAACCATGGTCCAATCTCACATTGTGACAAAGATTGTCTCAATATGAAAATCAACCATTATGAATCATGGTCAAATATCGCATTGTGACAAAGATTGTCTCAATATAAATATGAACCATGGTACAATGTCACAAATTATGACAAATATTGTATCAATATGAAAATAAACCATGGTCAATCCTTATTAACCATCGTCAACAATGGTCAAATGCCACATTGTGAAAAATATTGTCTCAATATGAAAATCAGCCATGGCCAAGCATGGTTATCCTTGGTCCAATGTTGTATTGTCACAAATATTTTCTCAATGTTTAAATCAACCATGGTAAAACATGTTCAACCATGTTTATTTCATGGTCTATAGTATGTATCTAAGGTTATATATACTTACGATTTATAATATTAGTTGATTGGGTTTAATATTATTCTCTTGGGTTTATAAACCCTTGGTTTTTTAGTATTAATTCCTTGGGTTTGTAATATAAATTTGTTGGGTTTATTGATCTAAGGGTTCATATTCCATTGGTATAAAAAATTTCATAGGATTTATAATATTAACTCATGGGTTTAATATAAATCCCCTGTGCTTATAATAATTGTCAACCATGGTCCAACGTCACATTGTGAAAAAGATTTTGTCAATATGAAAATCAACAATGGTGGCACGTCACATTGCGACAAAGGTTCTCTCAATATGAAAATGGGTCATGGTCAACTATGTTTATTTTAGGGTTTATTGGTTACTTGGGTTTATAATATTATTTTGTTGTGTTTATTAATCATTTGTATTTATAATATTGATCTGTTGGGTTTATAATATTAATAATGCATTTTCTTTATTGATCCTTTATGTTTATAATACTAATAATTACCAAGGTTTGTTGATCCAGTTGGTTTATAACATTAATCCCTTTAGTTTTATAATTCTTTGGGTTGGTAATATTAATCCCTTTGGTTTATAATATCAATAATCAGTTGGGTTTATTAAACCCTAATATTAAGTGTTAAATATTAGTCCCAGGGTTTAATATTAATACGTTAATTTTATAACGTTTATCCCTTTGGTTTATTAACTTGTTGGGTTTATAATATTAACAATCCCTAGGGTTTATTGATCCCTTGGGTTTATAATATTAATATTCATGTTGGTTTATAACTCCTTGGGGTTTAAAATATCAATTCCAAGGCTTTATTAATCCCTTATGTTTTTAATATTGATCACTTGCATTTTTTATCCCTTACGTTTATAGTATTTTTCCCTTGGGTTACTAATTCCTTGGGTTTATAATATTAAACGCTTGGGTTTATTTGTTCCTTAAGCTTATAATATTAATATTTCCTTTGGTTTATCATTTAATCCCTTGGTTTTATTAATCCTTTGAATTTAAGATATTAATTCCTAGGGTTTATTAATCATTTGAGTTTTTAATATTAGTTTGTTGGGTTTATTCATTCCTCGGGTTTAATAATTTTTTGGGTCTATAATATTAATACCTTGAGTTTATAATATTAATAAGCCCTTGCATTTATTGATACATTGTGTTTATAATATTAATAATCCCTTGGGTTTATAATATTAATAATCCCTTAGGTTTATTAAACCTCATTATTAAGGGCTAAATATTAGTCTTAGGGTTTAATAGCAATCCCTCGTTTTCTAATTCATTGGGATGGTAATATTAATCCCTTGGGTCTTTAATATTAATAATCGATTGGGTTTATTAGGCCATAATATTAAGGGTTAGATATTAGTCTCAAGGTTTAATATTAACTCGTTAGGTTTATAATGTTTATCCCTTAAGTTTATTAATTCATTGGGTTTATAATATTAAAAATCCCTAAGGTTTATTGATCGCTTGGGTTTATAATATTAATAATCATGTGAGTTTATCAATCCTTTGAGTTTAAAAATCTTAATTCCTAGGCTTTATTAATATCTTGTGTTTTTAATATTGATCCTTTGGGGTTGTTGACCCCTTAGGTTTTTAATATTTATCCCTTGTGTTCACTAATTCCTTGGGATTATAATATTAAACCCTTGGGTTTATTATTTCCTTGGATTTATAATATTAATAATTCATTCGGATTATAATATTAAACTCTTGGGTTTATTAATTCCTTGGATTTATAATATTAATAATCCCTTGGGTTTATTAATCCCTTGAGTTAAAACTATTAATTCTTAGGGTTTAATAACCGCTTGGGTTTTTTATATTAGTTTGTTGGGTTTATTGATTCCTTGAGTTTATTAATCAATAGGGTTTATTAATCATTTGTATTTATAATATTAATTTGTTGGTTTTATAATACTAATAAGCCCTTCGGTTTATTGATACTTTGTGTTTATAATATTAATATTTCCCTAGGATTTTTGATCCATTGGGTTTATAACGTTAATCCCTTGAGTTTCTTAATTCTTTGGGTTGGTAATATTAATCCCTTGGGTTTATTAAATCCCAATATTAAGTGTTAAATATTGGTCCCACAGTTTAATATTAATACCTTAGGTTTATAATGTCTATCCCTTCCGTTTATTAACTTGTTGGGTTTATAATATTAATATTTATGTGATTTTATCAATCTTTTCAGTTTAAAATATTAATTCCTAAGCTTCATTAATCCATTAAGCTTTTAATATTGATCCCTTGTGTTTTTTGATCCCTTAGGTTTATAATATTTTCCCCTTTGGTTTACTAATTCCTTGGGTTTATGGTATTAAATTCTTGATTCTATTTGCTCCTACAATTTATAATATTATTAATCCTCTCGGTTTATTAATCCCTCGATTTTAAAATATTAATTCCTAGGGTTTCTTAATCATTTATATTTTTAGTATTAGTTCATTGGGTTTATTGATTCCTTGGGTTTATTAATGACTTGGGCTTATTAATCATTTGTATTTATCATATTAATGACTCTCACTTATGATATTAATAATCCCTTGGGTTTATTGTTCCCCTATGTTAATAATATTAATAATCCCTCGGGTTTGTTGATCCATTGAGTTTATAACATTATTCCCTTGAGTTTTCTATTTTTTTGGGTTAGTAACATTAATCCCTTGGGGTTAAAATATTAAAAATCCCTAGGTTTTATTGATCCATTGGGTTTATAATATCAATAGTCATCTGAGTTTCTTAATCATTTGGGTTAAAAATATTTATTCATGGGCTTTATTAATCCCTTATGTTTTTAATATTGATCGTTTTAGTTTGTTAATCACTTAAGTTTATGATATTTATCATTTGGGTTTAGTAATTACTTGGATTTATAATATTAAATGTTTAAGTTTATAATATTAAACGCTTGGGTTTATTAGTCCCATCTGTTTATAATATTAATAATTCCTTGGGTTTACAATAATTTTATCCCTTTGGTTTATTTATTCCTTGAGTTTAAAATATTAATTATTATGGTTTATTAATCCCTTCTATTTTTTATATTTATCATTGGGTTTCTTGATTCCTTAAGTTTATAATATTTATCCCTTCGATTTTCTAATTAGTTGGGTTTTTAATATAAATAATCCCTTCAGTTTAAAATGATATTTCCTACTGTTTATTAATCTCATGAGTTTTTAATTTGATTCTTTGGGTTTGTTGATCATTTATGTTTATAATATTTATCCCTTGGGTTTATAATATTAAACTCTTGGATTTATTAGTAGTTTAGATTTATAATATTAGTAATCACATGTGTTTATTAATCCCTTTAGTTTAGTTGATATTGTTAATTTAATTTTAGTAAATATATCACATATATTAATAGTTATATTAATAAATATATAAAAATTATTAACGATATTATATTAGTAAGAGATATATACTTATTATAAATAATAATAAAATGCTATTATTATGTTATATTTAAGTTATATTATAGTTTGAGTTATAACTATTAATATATTAACAAAATTTAATAATATATATATATATATATATATATATATATATATATATATATATATATAGATATAGATATATATATTGAAGTATTAGTATAAGATATGTTAGTTTAATATATAGTATGCATATAGTTAATAATATCAATATAATCTAAGACTATATATATATATATATATATATATATATATATATATTATATATATATATATATATATATAAATATATCTAATTTTGTTATATCATATAGAAAAGTACAGTGTTACAGTTCATCGCCCAGACCGGAATTGTTGAATTAGCAAATTCCGACACGAAAGAGGAAATTCAAAAAAAGAAAAGAGGGGCTGCCCCGTGAGGGGAAGCCAACCTAAGAACCAGTCCAACTAGTATGAAAATTTCTACCCCTGGAGGGGAAACCAACATTATACATTAGGACCCAGTATCTAGATATGTAGTTCAGAAAGTAAAGAAACATAGAAACCATAACATGTCTAAAAAAAACCATGAAAAATGGGAACCTTAACGCTAGGCATGCTTATCCTTATCATCAAGAGTAGGCTAGGGAGGTTTCTCTTCCTTGATAAAACAGCCGTAGTCATCCTTTGTCTTGGAAAACTGAGGGTCTAGCTCTGGCATTGACATTGAACGAACACACGAAGCAGTGTCTTTCCCACCGTCAGCGGAGCTACTGTTTCCACCGCTGATAGAGGAGTCCTTCGTTGTGTTGATAGGAAAGGCTACCATATTTCGAGGTTGATGCTGAAAAGAGGGGGATAGAGTAGATTTACGACTCTACTTCCTAGACCCCGAACTATATGGGTGAGACTGAGATTCAAAAAGGCGTAGAGAGATGTGAGTTGAGAGGAGCTGGGGATCAATGGCCTTTGGCACTTCCAATTCCAAGGAGAAATCCATAGAGCGACCCATCGAGGCATGGATGGGTGGTCGAGAAGTCGAGCCATGGCCTCCACCTATGTGATAGTGCATGTGGTGTCGTCGAGGCATGGAGCCTGAATTCAAGGAATGCAGAAGGACTGAATGAGGTGGGCTAGCAGGGTGACTGAACTCTGCGTGGAGCGAATGGGGGGAGGGAGATGGAGGAACTACAAGAGGGGTGGAGCCACAATAGAGTTTGACAAAGGGAGTGGGTGGAGGGATTGTAAGAGGGGTAGAGCTGCGACAGAATTTGGCAGAGCCGAATGTGAAATAGGGAGAGAGACTAAGGGTGAAGTGTTGCAGAGGAGTCACACCATTTCCCATAAATAACATGGGTTGCCTGCAACCAAGACAAGCAGAATTGAAGTCGCAATGAATGAATTGAAGAGAAGTACTGACAATGTGATGCGGATTGGCATATTTAATGGCTCACACTCCTGGGCCATGTGTGATCCAGATGGATATCGGTGGCCACCCACCTATTTCATTTGGACCCGCACCATCAATTATTTCAATCTTTCACTTCCAACAGCTTACTATTTTTAACAGGTTTTCGAGTTCTACATTCCTGGAGTTGTTTTGGGGCCTAATGATCCAGGTGGATATTGGTGGCCACCCACCTATTCCATTTGAACCCCCACCATTAGTTCTTTCAGTTTTTAAGTGTTAGTGTCCCGTGATTTGGTAGATTGGTAGACCAAATGACAGGGTAACATGGAACCAAGCTTTGGAGTCCGAGGACCTAACCTTCCTGGACTCAGAGAGGGATCTCTCTATTGGGTGCAAAGGATGTGTTCTTTTTTCTCTAGGGTTTTGATTTTAGGCCAGTTATTAGGTGTAGGTTTTGTTGATTGTTTTGGTTGGGTATGATAGTCAAGTGGAATAGGTGGAGTGAGATTCTGTCAAAGCCACTGGGCTGTGGAGTCAAGTGAAATTCAAGAGTGTCTAAATGATGAAACAAAGTGTGTTGCAGGGCTGATTTAGCAAGGTTAATGGATCCTTAAGGTGATGTATGAGGTGTAGTGAAAATTAAGTTTGGGAAAATACTAAGAGGTCTTAAACATATATAGTTTAAAGCTACAACTCATGAGGTAGGGAAAACCATTAAGCTCAATGAACAATACTCAAACTGATAAACATCCAAGATAAAAATTCCAGTGAAACATAGAGAGCATAAGAGATTCTAACTTTAGAAATTCACCTTCAGATTTTGGGAAAACATATAAGATAAAACAAATAACTCAATTTATGGAGAGGGAACTCCTAAAAAACATATATCAAGCTATTGGGAACTCTGAAACAAGTTGGTAAGCATGGAAAAAGGGAAAAATTGAATGAGACCTCTTTGAATTAACCTGGCAATCAATATTCCACAAAAAGGATTCAAGACAGGGTTTTGAAAGCTTCAAATAAGCAGGGCATACCATGAATCATACTTGTAAGCTAGCATAATAACCATACATGAAACAAAAACAAGTTTTGGTGGAACTAAGGCGCAATCAATAATTCCTCAATATGGCCAAAAGAAGAAAACATTAAACCTATAAAAAACAGGAGGATTGAGGTGCCTCAAAGAATATGTCTCAACCTATACTTTTCTAATTTATAGCAGCCAAGAAGAATGAAACAAAATGAGAACAAGAAAACATTAACAAGTTAAGGAGACATCACCATTCACCAAGCTATGGAATCCTGCAAACATGCTTCTCCATCATCAAGCCAAACAAGCCATTCATCCACTTCACAATACCAATTTCTTCTCCAAGCTCATGAAACCATGTATATTGCTCTTCAAGCTCATCAAATGCCAAAAAAATGCATAGGGGCGTCATGCTCTATTTATGGATAAAATGAGGGCTAAAATTTTAAATGTGGTTTGAAAATGTCAAATATAATCATAAATGTCATATATGGCCAAGAGACCATGCAAGGCCCAAGGCACATAATATCCTAAGAAATAAATGTCAAAATAACTCTTTGCACCTAATTCTAGAGTAATTTGCCTCAAAAAACTCAAAAATATCTATCTGCAATAAATGAGCATGTTTTGTTGACTTTTGGTCCAAAACGCACTAGGCGGCCTCTGTGCGTAGCGCCACTTCAGCAGAAAATAGGGTCTCTTGCATCTGATTTTTGGACCCCTTCCTGACACCAGATTTGGCTCCGTGATGGCTCGTTGGAAGGCTTGATGACTCTACTTTCCAGAAATTCTTGAGTTCTGATGTGTGGATTCCATATACCTATCCATAAATAAAATCTCCCAACAATGCTCTGTGCGTAGTGCCTGGTCTGAAAATGAGGCAGAAAGGTTAAATTTTTTATGTTTTTTGACAATTTGGGGGGTCAAAAATGCTCCAAATGATCTAAAACTTGGTGAGCAGACTGTTGGTGATGTGAGAAAACGAAAAATGCAAACATTTTGAGCTGAGGATGCACCAATTTTGTGTGTAGCGCCTAGGGTGTTGCGCACAAAAGGGTCAAAATTTCAAAAAAAACAAAATTTTGCTCAAATTTTCCCAAAATTTGTGGAGAGGTCCCTAAAGAGATCTTGAACACCTGTTGAGAAGCCTCAGCCAAAATTCCAAGGTTGTCATGCACTTTTTCTATTTTTAGGTCTTCTAGCTCCATGAGTGCCTTCTTCAGTTTGGCACAAGAAAACATGTTTTTCCTTGCATAATGATTGGTCATTTTCTTTTGTAAGGCAAGGCCTCTCTTTACCTCCTTGAAATGCTTATGCTCCTCTTTGTAATAGTGGATGACATGTTGTGCCATTTCAACTCTCTTTCCCACTCCCTAAGTTGTGCATCTTTGTCCATGCGAAGCAATCTAGTGGTCATCTCCTTGTCCTCATTTTCACTATCTAGATCAATGAATTGAGGCCCTTGAGAAGTCTTCTTGCTCCTTTTGCTTCTCCTTACCCTTACCTGTTGCTCACCTTTGTCCATATTTTCCTTGCCTTTTTCTTTGTGCTTGATAGATGGGGGAGAGATGGCCCTTTGCCTTTTTGAGGCAACAAACACATCTCTCTTTCCTCTATGGTAGGTGCATGTGAGAGGGGTGATGAGGGTGCCTTGATATTTGGTGAAGCACAAGCCTTTTCATCTTTGTCATGGCTTTCATGAGCCACTTCATGTTCCATTGGGTCACTGATTTATTGACCTTGAGCTTCATTATCATCTTAATTTTCCTCACTGTTTTTCATACTGTCTTTTTGGCCTTCAAACTAATTACTACTCTCCTCACTTGCCTCATTTTGGCTCCGTCCTTCACTGAGGTCCTCTTCTCTGTCACTTTCTGCACTGTCATATTGGGTTTCTTGGTCATTTATAGACTGATTTGTGTCATGACAGTCATGACATCTGTCACGACTGTCATGACTATTTCCTTGCTCATCACTGACTGTCTCATTTGTGCCACTGCCTTGGTCACTGTCTGCCCTTTCAAACTCTATCTCAGTTTCATCATTTTTCTATTCTTGGTCTTCAATTTCTTCATCCTCTCCCTCTATTTCTTCATTTTCATTGTATTCATTCATTTCAACACCTTTTTCACTATCATTGGGCTCACTGTTATGCTCAAACATATCTTCCTCTTGGTTGTCTTGTGTACTCTCTTGCTGATTGTCATCTTCATTGTTTTCTTCATAATTAGGCTCTGTTTCTGCCCCATTTCTTTATCATTTTCATCACTTTCATCTTCTTGATTAAGCTCTATACTTGCCTCACTATTTTCCTCATTTTCACTGTTATGTTCATCTCTCTCCTCCATGTCATCATCACCTTCTTGTTCTTCCTCACTAGATTTTGTCTTTGCCTCACTGTCTTCCTTTTCTCCACTGCTATTTGTTTGTTCTTCATGGATACTGCCATCATCTTCTTCCTCTCTATTACTGTCATCTTATTTTTATTCTTTTAACTCTGTTTTTACCTCAATATCCTTTTCCTATCCACTGTCATCTGTTTGTCCATCAGTGCCATTGTTATCACCTTCATTTGATGCATCATGAGGAGAAACATGAGGTAAGTTTCCTTATGGAGAAGGCATAGGTGGAGATGATGGAGGAGTGGAGGTAGGTGGGTGTGAAGTGGAAGGAAAATTTTGTTGAATGAAGGCTTAGGGATTTGCAAATACATCATGTGAGATTAAAACTTCCCAAGGGATTCCTTGCTTCTCTAGCTACTGTAAAACAATCATCTTAACCAAGGAGTGGTGAAAAGGCTCTACATTTGGTGGGCATAACTCCTCTTCTTGACCACAGAAGCTATTTTTTCAATGCTCTGGTAGAGATAGTATGGTAGGTTTAGCAATTTAACCGTGGTGAAGTGCATTAGAAGCCTTATGTGATAAGAATAAACCCTAGAGTACTTCCCCTCATAGGTGGAGTACTTGATAATCTGCCTCATCAATAGGGCATACCTCTCTAGTAGGTGGGAGAAGGGGAAAATAGCCTTGCGGCCTTGTTGACAGCTAGGTTTGAGGTAGGGCTCATAATAGCTCAAGTCCAATTTCTTCTATTTAAACCATCTCTCACCAATATCTAGTATTACTGTGGCTTTGGCAATGGATTCAGATGAGAGTTCAAAATTCATTCCTGCTAAATTGACTTGGTGATTTTGTAGGCTGAGAATGAACAACCTAGTCAAGTCTGAGTGACTTTGGACTTGTTTAAACTTCTCACAAAACCTATAACATCCAATATATTGAAAACATGCAAGGATCATGGGAGAAGAAGTGATTTGAATGGTGTCTAAGGGCTCAAACCTATTAACCCTTCCTCCCTTGTGCTTTGGCTTGATAGGCCTTTGGTCTTCATCACTGCTAGTATGGATTTCTTCTTCAGAAATGGTGACTGGTCAAGAACAAGGATTTTTAAACTTGTTTAGAGCCTTTAGGTCTAAGGAGGGCAAATGAGTGATGTGAGGGAAAATTTTGTTAAATGAAGGAAAAATTCAAAGTCTTAGGATGAGGTTTTCTGGCAGTGAGTGCCCTTACACCTATGAAAACCTTTCAAATTTGAAAACACTACCCTAGAATCTAGATGTTCAAACTTGATTTTTATGGAGACTAGGGTTTGGTCACATTAGACCTTTAAATACTTTCTGATTATGAAAAAACTACTTGGAAGGTAAGGAAGGAAACCACCAACCTTTCTTTTACTATTGCATGAGATTTGTGTAATATTCCCATTTAGACCAAGCTAATGGGAATATCCTTTTTTTTTTTTTTTTCATTTCATATTGATGAATAAAATGTAAAGGAGGATATGTAAAACTCCTGAAAACCATGAATAAATCAATGCCTATGTAAACAGAGACATATCTGGGCCATGTGTTGAGCATTGGAAAAGGTATGAATTCACCATGTATTTATTTATCTTTTTCCTTTAAACATAACTCTTTTTATTCTAGAAAGATGATATATTGAAGTATTATGATAGAATTGCAAAGATTAATGTTTATTGTGAAAATTGGCTAAATATTGTCTTTTATTCTCAACAGGAAACAAATGAAGAGGGAAACCACCATTCGAAAGGCAAAGCTAAAGCAGGAGTAACTACTGTTCCTCCAGCAAAGGGCCGTATCCAAACAAGAAGGATGAAATCAGAACGCACAGCTAAAGTAAGGTAGGGAACAACATGGCTACAACCTAAGAAAACCAAGTGTTAGCTAAAAGAAGAAAAAGGAGTGAATCCCTCAGGATCTTTCGATCTTGAGGGATTGTTGTTCAAATTATATGGTTGTTTCTTGTATTGTCTGCCGAATTGTTATAAAATGAAATGCCTGTAGAAATCGGGGGATAGAATGATTATTATTGAAACTCCTTTTGTGACTCTATAATTTCTCATTGACTCGTGTGATCAGAGAGCGACTGTTGTAAACGCTATTATTCCTGATTAATACATGATCTAGTTGTCGTTCCATTTCTTGACTCTGGAGTAGCCCAGCGGTGTTTCACTAGTGGCTAAGGGCCCAGCCCTGCTGGATCCATCTACTGTTTGTATTATTATCTTCCAATTATCGTTGTGTGATGGTTTGCATTTGTTTTCATTACAACTTTCAAGTTTAATAGTTTACTGCTTAATTCCTTCATAATATTGGTGTGTTACATTGGTGAATTGCGTTACCGTTCCTTTCTAATTTAACAAGAATCTTAATCTCTGTATAACTTGTTTTGTTATGCTTTAACAGAGCTACGCTGTTTAGCAGTTGCTATTCTATTTCAGTTTCTTTTCCAATCCATTTTTTGTTCCGTTGAGTTTGTTGTTCAATACGATTTGTTTTTTAATAGAGTTTTGTTGTTCAATCCTGTTAAATAGAAGTGTTTTTCAATTCCATTACTTAGAGTTTGCTGTTCATTTCTATTTTTGTTCAATTCCAGATTTTTTGTTCATTTCAGTTAATTAGTTTACAGTCTATTTCATTCCTGCAAAAGACTTGGTTTTTCTTTTGAGAACTTGCCTAGTTTACTTTCATTAGCAGCATTAGTGATTTAGTTCAATTTCCATTTCCATTTAATTTCTTTAATGCGAGATCATCAACTGTAAAGGACATATGGTTATTTCTACCTTCGTTCTCATATTGATTATCTTGTTTTCATTTGATTTCAACTACATCAGTTGCTAAAGGAAAGAGTTATCATTACTGCATCCTTGAATAATGATTGTTGGGTGAATGATTGGATTTCAGAGCACTTGAGTTCACGTCATTGTAGTTAAATTTCATTTCCAAGCATCTGTTTACTCTTGTATTTACAACAATGTACTACATATTGCAACGCAATAATCTTAGATTTAATTTCAGCGTCAGACTGAGTACACTCTTGAAACAAAAATTCGTACCTGTATTGATGATTAATGTAGGATAAATAGACATTAAAAAGACACCTTTTATACCTCAGCATTTTGGCATTGTTGCCCAAACTGAAAATTTACAGGTCTGTGAAAAAGATGTTCAGACCGAGGCATTGTCCTCTAACAGTATGACCAATAAAGAGACACAGACTGTAGGCACTCGACATTGTAATAAGAACACCCAGGTAGATTTTCAACCCAAAAACGTTTTGATAAAATACCCTGGTATAACAAAGCTCCAAGAGGATCTCACACAAGCTCAGAGGGCTATAGAAAAGCTCGAAGAAGAGATTGTTCCCAAAAAGAAATACCAACAGTTACAGTAGCAATTAAAGGACATCAGTGCATCAGAGGCTGAAGCTTTCGATAGATGTCGAAAGGTAGAAGAGAAAGTTGAAAAGGTAAGGAATAGATTAAAAACGGTCAGGAATCAAATGGATACTCTCTGTTCTTTATACACAGACGTCCTAGCATGTAGGTGCCCTGCCAAAAATTATGCTTTGTTTTTATTAGAAAGATATTTGCAGTTAAAAATCAAGGCTGTTAAGGCAGGAAAACCTATAGAATTAGAAACTGTAGGTGATTTTATAAGCTGCCATAAACTTTATGTAGTAAAATTCCAGCATCTACTCTGTGAATTTTATTTGCACAATTTTATATTAGCTGAGGAAATGGAGACAAATCCCAGTGCTTTTGTGGGTGATATCCAATATCAAGAATTTATTTCATTTGCTGTCAACCAGTTGAAATGGCTCAAGGCCTATAATAATTTTCAGAGGCAAGAAAATGGGTTAGACCTTTGGGTTATGGGTGAACAGAGACACCCATTACAACTATGGGCTAGGCAGAAGAGTCTAATGACAAAGGAGGATGTGATCTAGACATTGGGACCTGTCTACAAAGAAATTGTCTTGGATGGGGTAGAATATTTTCTATCTATCAGAGACCAGGCCTATATAGCAGCTAAAGTCTGGTGGATGATTTCCAATCGGAATATTCAAGATAGAGAGCCATTTAATTATAGAAATTTTGGATTAGCTGCTGACCGCCTATTTCTCTATAGTAACCTCATCTTGAGGGAAGGCCCATACTGGCTAGGTTGTAGGTTTCGAAGTCCCATTATATGGTATCCCGCAATAGACTATAAAGCCAAATATGAATTACCTGAAGGATAGATAGGGCACATCTTTGAAGCTTTAGCTGCAAATCATGGTTTTAGACCTCTTAATGAAAAACACTCTCCAACCTATTCCCTAACTGCTTTACATGTAAACTATGGTTTTCATGAGGACATGAAAAAGGGTAAGCAGGGGGTTGTGTTGCGCGTTGGAAAAGGTATGAATTCACTATGTATTTCTTTAAATTTTTCCTTTAAACATAACTCTTTTTATTCTAGAAAGATGATATATTGAAGGATTATGATATAATTTTTATTGTAAAAATTGGCTAAAGATTGTCTTTTATTCTCAACAGGAAACAAATAAAGAGGGAAACCACCATTCGAAAGGCAAAGATAAAGCAAGAGTAACTGTTTTTCCTCCAGCAAAGGGCCGTATCCAAACAAGAAGGATGAAATCAGAATGCACAACTAAAGTAAGGAAGGGAACAACACAGCTACAGCCTAAGAAAACCAAGCGTTAGCTAAAAGAAGAAAAAGGAGCAAATCCCTCAGGATCTTTCGATCCCGAGGGATCGTTGTTCAAAGTCTATCGTTGTTTCTTGTATTCTCCAGCAAATTTTTTATAAAATAAAATGCCTGTAGAAATCGGGGGACGTAATGATTATTATTGAAACTCCTTTTGTAACTTTGTAATTTCTCGTTGACTCTTGTGATCAGAGAGTGACTGTTGTAAACAATATTATTCCTGATTAATACATGATCTAGTTGCCATTCCATTGCTTGACTCTGGAGTAGCCTAGCGGTGTTTCACTGGTGGCTAAGGGCCCGAACCTGGTGGATCCATCTACTATTTGTATTTTTATCTTCCAATTATCGTTGTGTGACGGTTTGCATTTTTTTCATTAAAGCTTTCAAGTTTAATAGTTTACTGCTTAATTGCTTCATAATATTGGTGTGTTACATTGGTGAATTGAGTTGACGTTTCTTTCTAATTTAACAAGAATATTAATCTCTGTATAACTTGTCTTTTTATGCTTTAACAGAGCTACGTTGTTCAGTAGTTGCTGTTCTATTTCAATTGCTTTTCCAATCCATTTGTTGTTCCGTTAATTTTGTTGTTCAATAGGATTTGTTGTTTAATAGAGTTTTGTTGTTCAATCCCATTAGATAGAAGTGTTGTTCAATTCCATTAGTTAGAGTTTGCTATTCATTTCTATTGTTGTTCAATTCCAGACTTGCTATTCATTTCAGTTAATTAGTTTGCAGTTTATTTCATTCCTACAAAAGAGTTGGTTTTGCTTTTGAGAACTTGCCTAGTTTACTTTCATTAGCATCATTAGTGATTTAGTTCAATCTCCATTTCCATTTAATTTCTTTAATGCGAGATCATTAACTTTAAAAGACATCTGGTTATTGCTACCTTCGTTCTCAGATTGATTATCTTGTTTTCATTTTATTTCAATTACATCAGGTGCTAAAGGAAAGAGTTATCATTACTACATCTTGGACTAATGATTGTTTGGTGAATGATTGGATTTCATAGCATTTGAGTTCACGTCATTGTAGTTAAATTTCATTTCCAAGAATCCGTTTACTCTTGTATTTACAACATTGTACTACATATTGCAAAGCATTACTCTTAGATTGAATTACAGCCTCAGACTGAGTACACTCTTGAAACAAAAAGTAGTACCTGGATTGATGATTAATGTATGATAAATAGGCGTTAAAAACACACCTTTTATACCTCAACATTTTGGCGTAAATTTACTTATTTGAAATGTCTGGGTCTATGAAAAAGACTTTGAGGCAGAAGGGCATTGTCTCCAAGTAGTATGGCCAACAAAGAACCTGGACGTAGGCACTCAACATTGTAATAAGAACACCCGGGTAGATTTTCAACCCAAAAAATTTTTGATAAAGAGCACGGTATAGCAAAGCTCCAAGGATCTAAACACTGTAACATACCTGAAAAACTCGAAGAGACTATTCCCAAAAACAAATACCAATAGTTACAGCAGCAATTAAAGGACATTAGTGCATCAGAGGCTAAAGATTTTGATAGATGTTGAAAGGCAGAAGAGAAAGTTGAAAAGGTAAGGAATATATTAAAAATGGTCAGGAATCAGATGGATAGTCTCTGTTCTTTATACACAGATGTCCTAGCAAGTAGGTGCCCTGCCAAAAATTATGCTTTGTTTTTATTAGAAAGATATTTGCAATTAAAAATCAAGGCTGTTAAGGTAGGAAAACCTATAGAATTAGAAACTGTAAGTGATTTTATAAGCTACTATAAGCTTTATGGAGTAAAATTCTAGCGTCTACTCTGTGAATTTTATTTGCACAATTTTATATTAGCTAAGGAAATTGAGACAAATCCCAGTCCTTTTGTGGGTGATATCCAATATCAAGCATTTATTTGATTTGATGTCAACCAATTGAAATGGCTCAATTCCTATAATACTTTTCAGAGGAAAGAAAATGGGTTAGCCCTTTGGGTTAAGGGTGAACCGAGACACCCATTACAACTATGGGCTAGGCAGAAGAGTCTAATGACAAAGGAGGGTGTGATCCAGATATTGGAACCCGTCCACAAAGAAATTGTCTTGGATGGGGTAGAATATTTTCTATCTATCAGAGACCGAGCCTATATAGCAGCTAAAGTGCAATGGACTATTTCAAATAGGAATATTCAAGACAGAGAGCCATTTAATTATAGAAATTTTGGATTTGTTGTTGACCACCTGGTTCTCTATAGTAACCTCATCTTGAGGGAAGGCCAATATATGAATTACCTGAAGGAAAGACAGGGCACACATTTGGAGCTTTAGCTGCAAATCATGGTTTTAGACCTCTTAATAAAAAACCCTCTCCAGCCTATTCCCTAACTTCTTTACGTGTAAACTATGGTTTTCATGAGGAAATGAAAAAGGGTAAGCAGGGGGGTGTGTTGAGCATTGGAAAAGGTATGAATTCACCATGTATTTATTTATCTTTTTCCTTTAAACATAACTCTTTTTATTCTATAAAGATGATATATTGAAGGATTATGATATAATTGCAAAGATTAATGTTTATTGTGAAAATTGGCTAAATATTGTCTTTTATTCTCAACGGGAAACAAATGAAGAGGAAAACCACCATTCGAAAGGCAAAGCTAAAGCAGGAGTAATTGTTGTTCCTCCAGCAAAGGGCCATATCCAAACAAGAAGGATGAAATCAGAACGCACAGCTAAAGTAAGGCAGGGAACAGCACGACTACAGCCTAAGAAAACCAAGCGTTAGCTAAAAGAAGAAAAAGGAGTGAATCCCTCACGATCTTTCGATCCTGAGGGATCGCTATTCAAAGTCTATCATTGTTTCTTGTATTATCTGCCAAATTGTTATAAAAGGCAATGCCTGTAGAAATCAGGGGACAGAACGATTATTATTGAAACTCCTTTTGTAACTCTGTAATTTCTCATTGACTCTTGTGATCAGAGAGCGACTGTTGTAAATGATATTATTCCTGATTAATACATGATCTAGTTGTCGTTCCATTTCTTGACTCTAGAGTAGCCCAGCGGTGTTTCACTGGTGGCGAAGGGTCCGGCCCTGGTGGATCCATCTGTTGTTTGTATTATTATCTTCCAATTATCGTTGTGTGATGGTTTGTATTTTTTTTCATTACAACTTTCAATTTTAACAGTTTACTGCTTAATTGCTTCATAATATTCGTGTGTTACATTGGTGAATTGCGTTGTCGTTCCTTTCTAATTTAACAAGAATCTTAATCTCTGTATAACTTGTCTTGTTATACTTTAACAGAGCTACGTTTTTCATCAGTTGCTGTTCTATTTCATTTGCTGTTCCAATCCATTTGCTATTCTGTTCAGTTTGTTGTTCAATAGGATTTGCTGTTTAATAGATTTTTGTTGTTCAATCCCATTACATAGAAGTGTTTTTCAATTCCATTAGTTAGAGTTTGTTGTTCATTTCTATTGCTGTTCAATTCCAGATTTGCTGTTCATTTCAGTTAATTAGTTTACATTTTATTTCATTCTTGCAAAAGAGTTGGTTTTGCTTTTGAGAACCTTCCTAGTTTACTTTCATTATCAGCATTAGTGATTTAGTTCAATTTCCATTTCCATTTAATTTCATTCATGCAAGATCGTCAATTGTAAAGGACATCTGGTTATTTCTACCTTCGTTCTCAGATTGATTATCTTGTTTTCATTTGATTTCAATTACATCAGTTGCTAAAGGAAAGAGTTATCATTACTGCTTCCTTGACTGATGTTTGTTGGGTGAATGATTGGATTTCAGAGCATTTGAGTTCACGTCATTGTAGTTAAATTTCATTTCTAAGCATCTGTTTACTCTTGTATTTACAACATTGTACTACATATTGCAAGGCATTACTCTTAGATTGAATTACAACCTCAGACTGAGTACACTCTTGAAACAAAAAGTCATACCTGGATTGATGATTAATGTATAATAAATAGGGGTTAAAAAGACACCTTTTATACCTCAACACCATGTAAATAAACTCTTGCAGGTGTGAATTGGGTCAACCTTGACCAAATCAACAGCACAGTCTAGGCGCAATGAACCTCATGGATACTTAGCGCAGTTTTATATGGAGGCTCCACATGTGAAAGGGGCTAACTCATTGAGGTGGTTTAGGGTTTGACAAGGCTTTCATCTTATAAAATAAGGAGGAGGACAACAGGAAGGGGTTGTTAATGGTATTATTTTCTCAAGGTATTGTTTGTTTAGACACTCCTCTTTGGGTTTTCCTGTTTAGGATTCCCACCTCCTTCCTTGAGCAACTCTTGGAGGAGTCTTGTTTGTCTAGTCCACTATCTAGCATTTGGCCAAGCCACATCTTGCATCTACAGCGCAGTCCTGTTTAGGAGTGGGTTTTCCATGTGAGTTGCAACAAGTGGAGAATATTTCCTTTCAGATCTATGTAGTTCTAGCATTCCTTCTCACTGGGAAAGTCATCTATCTCTTTGATAAGTCTATTCTAGACCCTTTGAGCTTTAGATCCACACATTGGAAGTAGGCCAAAGCATTCTTAGAGCCTATAGCACAGTCCCTCTTCCATAATTGCGTTATTTTCAAGAGTAGAGTTGCAGGGAGATTTGGCATCATTTTAGAGGAGAGATCTCTAGTGATTGGATTCTTCCTTTCACTGTGGTGATCCATGGGTTGGCCAACCAATCCATGTTAGTTTAGATATGATCTACTACATATGTTATGATTCAAAATTTTCTAAATACTTTTTCAGATCTGTGACTTAGATCTCAGATCTACTCACTGTTATTCATGTTTTGCTGAGATCCCCAAGGGGAGTGTATAAAAGAGCCTATATTGTGCACAGATCTGAAATAGATCTATCATTTTGTGTACAGATCTACTCTAGATATGATTTTTAATCCACTTCATGCTTCAGCAATGAAAATAATGCTATCAAGCTTATTCCGCCATTTCATGTTGTTGTAGTAGCTCATTTTGAGGCTTTTGTCTTGTACATTCTTTTCTATTTCTGTAATACACTGTATCAGCTGCATTGTAGATCTAATTTGCTGATGTATAGCTGAAAGATGAACCTCCATGTTGGTCTCACACTTGTAAATTGATAAACTACTTTATTAATGAAGCAGTCCTTGCACATAGCTGCAACCCCTCTCTTTGGGTTTTTTTCAGCTAGACTAGGTTGTGGGAGATCTGTTTAACCCACCTATTTTGATTTGTTTTTGCTCTCCTTTTGGATTTAGACCTTAGATGAGCTGATCTAAGGGATCCCAGAGCTGAAAACTCATTTTCGTGCACTGAATTCCCAGGAGTGCGTTATTTCAGTAGACTTGCTGTGCAATCCCTATTTTGGGATATTACAGTGGTATCAAAGCATATTTCTTGGCACAACCTGTGCATTCTCGGAGCTAATATGTCTTCAAAATAAGGAAATCCTCTCACTGACAGAGAGCAAAGGTATCATAGAAGAAGATAGATGAAAAATGATTACACCGAAGACAAAGCAAGCGAGGATGAAACCCCTTTGTATGGAAGGATAAAAGGAGTAGAGTTCTCTAACATTCTTTCTCAAGCTTTGCATGAGCTAAAGGAAGAAATCAGGGGAATGAGGAATGAAATACCAGCAGATATCTTAAAGAGGCTTGCACATGAGGAAATCCCCACTACTTCGTTTGATGTGTGTGAGCATGCAGCCACACAATCTGATCTACAACGTTGCAGCATGCCTGCATTCCTTGCAAGAGGAAAAGAAGATGGAGAGACACCAGAGAAGGAGACTCTTGGTGACTACCTCTGAGAATATGATTCTCAGTCTAAAATATTCAAAGAGCATCTAGTCTTCCCCAAGTTTTGTCAACTCAAAGAATAAATAAGATCCACGAAGATAACTCCATTTTAGAACATTGGTGGAAGGGTTTAATATCTGCTACATGATTTTCCAAGGGAAAAGGCCTTACTTCAGCAAGATCATTCTTCTAAAAAAGAAGACATGATTGTCCTTTATTCAAGGAGAGATAAAGAAAGATGATCTCTTATTGATGGGGCATACTCCATTGATGAGGAGAAGAAAGAAGTAGAACTGAAGGGTTCCTCCAGTGCTGTGACAGCAGGAGGAAATCTATTTTTATTGAAAGATGGAGTTGAAGCTATTTCTTCCACTAAGAGGGCCCTTGTATCTTTGCAAGGAGGCCCCAAGGATCCTATACATGTAGAAGATGAGCAGCATGTATCTATGATGATATACAAAGAGACAAAACAGTGGAGGAAATGTGTTCCAACATTGCATCCAAATTTTGGAATACACACTATGATGGATCAGTCCTTTGTGATCAAGACTCTTGACACCAAGGAGAGGAGGTGTGTTCATGAGTTAACTGCATCCAGAGGGAGCACCTTAAACTGTGAGATCTTGCAGAAGGTGGGTGATGAAGAAGAAGATGGGGGAGTTTCTCCAACTTCTCCCTACCATGATACTTCCACACAACAATTAGAGATGGATTTGCACAGTGGAAGTAGTCATATTATGTTCCCATCAGTTGCTCACATGGGAATGAGCCATGAGACATCCTTATCTTGTGGTATACCTCCTAGGAGACCACCTAATTCAGATTTTATGGAAGATGTTTCATGCATTGATGCTCCTACCATAGATCCAAGAAGGAAGGGAGCATTAGGAGACCATGCTTCAGTGCTGAGAGTATGGGAATGGTACAAAGGGAGGGAAATAATTTTCCCCTTGACATCTCTATCCATTCTCTCATCTCATACTGCACTAAGGAAAGATGCTACAAGAATGAAGGTTGACACTATAGAGAAGCAAGAGGGGAATAGCAACCTTCCATCTCATACCTTTGGCATGGGAGATGTCAAAGAGGAGAAAAATGGGAGGCATGGCCTTCCAACATACACCTTGGACATGGAGGATGTCAAGGAGAAGAACAACAACATGGCAGCCACTTCAGTTGACACATTATCAGCATTGTCATTGTTGGGAAAACTAGACCCATACTGGAAGTCCCAACTGTTGGTGGAATATTCCAATGATCTTCACACATGCATGATTCTTGATGACTTGATACTAGATGAGGATTATTCAATCCTAGATGGGGTAATCTATGATCATGGTAGGATCTTCTTATCTAGAGCCTCCAAGCTCAAGGAGAAGTTACTACAATGGGCCTATGAGGAATTCTATCTCAGCCATGAATATTCTATGAAGCTCAACAACATCATATTGAGGAGCTACTATTGGGAGGGCTTTGAAGGAGAAATATATCAACATTGTCAAATATGCATGAACTTTGTGGCGATGGGGCAGCAACATAACTCTATTGGAGAGTTAATTCAGCCTTATGTTTCCCCTCTTGAGGGAGAAGATATATCACACTCCAATTTTATGAGGAGGACTATTGGTGAAGAATATGATCTTGCAAAACAAGTTTATTTTTCTGATTGTATGCATTCTTTCTCCATGTTTATGTAGGCCATGAAACCAAGGAGGAGTGTTATATCTTGTCAATCTCATGTAAAATATGGGGCCACAACAATTGTTGTACTTGGCCACTCCCTTGGTGGACAAAGGGAGATCTTGTTTCATGATGGGTGCTTTCCTAAGGCACCAAAAATATCTCACACATTCAGCTACAGTGAGATGGCATGGGCTGCAAGTAAGTGGTGGGAAAACCACTTACCACATCCTGGTTTAATGCAGCCAGGAGATGCATTACGTTGGTTCCACATGTGGGACTATAACCCACCTCCATATGTGCACCTTTCTGTTTTTTTGTACATTATTTTGCTCCCATACATTGATGAAATGCTTGTACTTTTTATGGTAATCTATGGAGGGAGGATGGGAGGTATGCATGTGCCTAATGGGCTGAAAATTCTCCATGTGTTTTATTGTAATATTCCAAAATTTGCTTGCAACAAATTGGAATATTAAAGTTTGCTAATGCCACTTAGGAGATCAATAATTGGGTAAGGAGGCCCATCCATTTTAGAAATAAGGATCAAATCCCTCATGGTGTGAAAGGGGATCATAATGCCAGCTGGATTTTACACTCTCATGTGTGAACAGGGACATTTTGCATGTGGACAAGGCCAAGTTTGACCAAGTCAACATCATAAATGTAGGAGGAGTGGATCAACAAATAAAAGAGCTAAATGTGAATATGGTTCAGCCTAGATAGCTATATGTGACCTGGATTGAAGACCCTTAGGTGTGAAAAGTGCTGAAGAAAATTGATGTGGTCAACCTTGACCAAATCGAACATCACAGTTTAGAGGAGTGGCTCTAATGAAGGCACAATGCAGTTTTGGAGGGAGATTGTTTGTGTGATGGTGGAAACGCTATTGATTGGGACCCAAGGTGAAAAGGCTCACTTAGTTTATAAGGAAGAGGATGGCAGCCATTTGGGGGTTAGCTTGTGTATCACATTTTCATTTCTACCTAGACTTTTCTCTCCTAGCTGTTTAGCTAAGATTACCAGTGTTTCTTAGCACCAAGGGGTTCCTATTCAGGGATTCCTTCTCGTCACTTTGAGTAGCTCTTGGGAGAGATATGATCCATCATTCCTCACATCCGGCATTGGTGCCAAGCTTTAGTCTACAGTTTCAGCGCATTTTCTGCAAGAGGTTGAGCTGAGTTGTAGGGTGTTGCAGGGGAGGGTTGAGAAACCCACTATCTGAGTTGATTTTGCAGAGCAGGGAGGTTTCCTTCTGGTGGGAGATCAGTTTGGAGAGTTCTTGGGCTGATATCATATCATTGGCATTAATCCAACACATTTTCATCACCTACAGTGTTATTCCACTCAGGAATTGTGTTATTTCTGGAGGGCAGATTTAGCAGTGTCTTCTATGGCTCTTTCGGGGAGTTTTCCTGTGATTGGAGGGTGGATTCTTCCATGGAGGAAGACCTTTGATCAGATCTGCATTAGATTTATATTCTTACAGCCTTATATACTTCTATTCTTTAGTTTGCAGTGATTATTCAGCCATACTGCTGAAAATCACCATTTGTATTCAGAGTGAATTCCTAGAAATCACCATTTGTTCTCTAGCTTTTGTATTGAGGAGATTAGATCTCATTTTTCTGAGCATATTGTTTAATATAATATCAGATATAATTGTATCTCCCATTTATGTGTAAAAACCCTATTTTATACTACGCAGTCACTTCTATGCAGAATTCCTTGTGTTGCATTGTTTGGGGTTTTAGCTCTCTTTAGCAATCCTAGGTGTGGGAGATCTGTTTAACCTACCTAGTTTGATTTTTTTCAGCTCTATTCTTGGATTTAGGTTGTATATTGGTTGATCTATAGGATACAAGAGTTAATTTTTTTATTTTATAGCATAGGTTGCTGGAAATGTTTTTTTAGTGCATGCATGCTAAGCAGTCCCGATTTTGGGATATTGCAGTGGTATCGGAGCAAGATCTTTGGCTCAACCTGTGGACTTCAAGAAAAAGTGATATAAAGGAAAGAGAAAATCTAGAATGATGAAGAGGATGAGCTTACTCTCATCACTTTTCAGATACAGTAAGAACCTCTCCGAGGAGTTTGAACAAGAAGAAGAGAAAAGGAGCAGTGAAAATACTAGAGAGTTTCAAGAGCAGGAAGAGCGATGCACTTCCTATGATCAGGAGAAAGGACCAGTGTTGCAGAGAGCTCCAGAGCATTGGGACATATCATTTCCTTTTGAGAGGGAGGAAAATTTGCTGGAAGATGGAGGACACTTGGATCACACGGTTCTAAGTGAATACCTTGTTGGGTACAAATCCCAACCTAGAGCCTTCAAGGAGACTCTAGCTTCTCCTCCGTTCATTCATTTGGAGGAAGAAAGAAGACCTTATGGCCAAGGAAGCATCAAGGGCAATAGGTTTCTATTTTCTACTTATGATGGGTCATCTGCAGTAAGGGTTTGGGAAATGAGACTTGATGCATTCTTCCTAATACATGTAGTGGTAGGGAGGGAGGCTGCAGATATTGCAGCGCTACAGCTAGAGGGTGAAGCAAATATTTGGTGGTTCAGCCATTTGAGCCATGCGGGAGTGGTCAATTTTGTTGAATTTACTCATAGGTTGATGGGGAGATTTGATGAAGGAAGGTCAGAGAAGAGAAAGCCCTCACCACCAGTGGAGGAGACTTGTACTAGCGTTGTCACAACTATGGGGGAGTAGTCCTCAATATATTCAGTTGGGGGAGCCAACTTATTGGATGGAGAGGCCCTTATAGACCTACAAGATACTTCTAAATTTCATCAAGGTATGCCAAAATTTTCATCTCCTATTGTTTCAGAAAATCATATGGAATATTATGTAACATTGCATACTACTCATTTGGAACAACATGATTGCACTGCGCTGTGAAACCTTGACTTGATCAAGGGAGGGGTGAAACATCATCCTAATGGGCCACTGATGGGATGCACACCACATGTGAGGTTGGGGTGTGAATTGTTAGAGGATGGGATGAGCTTTGTCCCAAACAAATTTATGCAGAATCATATGTTCATCCATAAGTTGAGACATGAGACAGCCAAAACACCATGGAGGAGAGTTACAGCACTATCAAGAGGTAGCATTGAGGAGGCTTTTCATTCAGCCCAATTGGATCCTTATCCATCATGTATGAGATGGTTTGGGCCAACTTGGTTCACAATGTTGGAAAAGGGATCTTTGGAGATCTATTTTCCTTCTTGCCATTTGAGGGCAACATTATTGCAGCCCAAGATTAGCAGATACTCTGCACTTATCTTAATTGGAGAGGAGGACAACGTGGGGTAGGCCAATTTGTCTACCATTTTTAGCATTTCATCCCACCTACTTTGCAAGAGCTCAAGGTGGAGGACAATTTTCAGAAGTTGCCATGTTGGGAGGCAACTCATTTTGCATGGATGATAGCTTGGAGGCCTATTGATGAGGTAGCACCTTGATCCTCGAGGGATTTTATCTTATGAGGTTGCTACAAGGGAAGAAGAGGGTGATGTTGTCTTCTATCCTCGCAGTTGCTTAAGGACAAGAAACATTTGGGAGGGGAGGACTGTAATATTCCAAAATTTGCTTGCAACAAATTGGAATATTAAAGTTTGCTAATGCCACTTAGGAGATCAATAATTGGGTAAGGAGGCCCATACATTTCAGAAATAAGGATCAAATCCCTCATGGTGTGAAAGGGGATCATAATGCCAGTTATATTTTACACTCTCATGTGTGAACAGGGACATTTTGCATGTGGACAAGGCTAAGTTTGACCAAGTCAACAACATAAATGTAGGAGGAGTGGATCAGCAAATAAAAGAAATCAATGTGAATATGGTTGAGCCTATTTAGCTATATGTGAGCTAGATTGAAGACCCTTAGGTGTGAAAAGGGCTGAATAAAATTGAGTGGTCAACCTTGACCAAATCAAACAGCACAGTTTAGAGGAGTGGCTCTAATGAAGGCACAACGCAGTTTTGGAGGGAGATTGTTTGTGTGATGGTGGAAACCCTATTGAGTGGGACGCAAGGTAAGAAGGCTAACTTAGTTTATAAGGAAGAGGATGGCAGCCATTTTGAGGTTAGATTATGTATTACATTTTCATGTCTACTTAGACTTTTCTCTCCTAGTTGTTTCGCTAAGATTACTAGTGCTGCTTAGCACCAAAGGGTTCCTGTTCAGGGATTCCTTCTCTTCCCTTTGAGTAGCTCTTGGGAGAGATCTGATCCATCATTCCTCACTTACGAAAATGGTTCCAAGCTTCATTCTACATTTTTACCTCATTTTCTGCAGGAGGTTGAGCTGAGTTGCAGGGTGTTGTAGGGTGTTGTAGGGGAGGGTTGAGAAACCCACTGTCTGAGTTGATTTTGCAGAGGAGGGAGGTTTCCTTCTTGTGGGAGATTAGTTTGGAGAGTTATTGGACTGATATCAGATCAATGGCAGCAAGCCAACAAATTTTCATCTCCTACAGTTTTATTCCACTCAGGAATTGCGTTATTTCTGGAGGGAAGATTTAGCAGTTTCTTTTGTGGCTCTTTCAGGGCGTTTTCCTGTGATTGGAGGGTGGATTATTCCATGGAGGAATAAATTTGATCAGATATGAATTATATTTATATTATTACAGCATTATATACTCTTATGCTTCAGTTTGTAGTGATTATTCAGCCATACTGCTGAAAATCACCATTTGTATTCAGAGTGAATTCCTAGAAACCCTTCCTGGGTTCTCTAGCTTTTGTATTGAGGAGACTAGATCTCATTTTTCTGAGCATATTGTTTAATATAATATCAGATATAATTGTATTTACCATTTATGTGTACAAACCCTCTTTTAGACTTCGCATTCACTTTTATGTAGAATTCCTTGTGTTGCAGTGTTTGGGGTTTTAGCTCTTTTTAGCAATCCTAGGTGTGGAAAATCTGTTTTACCCACCTACTTTCATTTGTTTCAGCTCTATTCTTGGATTTAGGTTGTATATTGTCTGATATACAGGATCCAAGAGTTAATTTTTTTATTTTATAGCATAGGTTGGTGGAAATGCATTTTTAGTGCATGAATGCTAAGCAGTCTCGATTTTGGGATATTACATTTATGTTATTTATTTTAGAGGGAACATTACGCAAACCATGATTGTTTCACATGAGATATTTTTTACTCGTGGGATGGATTTTTCACATCTCATATTGACTTTGGAGGAACAATTCATGGAGGTTTGGATTGGTGAGCACCTAGCTTATGATGAGAGCTGGATATTTGATGATGTCACCATTGGAGGAGAAGTGTTGTAGCACTCACCTTATCAGTTGCTTGAGGACAAGCAACATTTTGGAGGGGAGGACTGTAATATTCCCATTTAGCCCAAGCTAATGGGAATATCCTATTTTGCTTTGTTTTATTTTGCATTTCATATTGATGAATAAAATGTAAAGGAGGACATGTAAAACTCTTGAAAACCATGAATAAATCAATGCCTATATGAACAAAGACATATTTGGGCCATGTAAATAAACTCTTGCAGGTGTGAATGGGGTTGAATCATGAGATTGGGTCAACCTTGACCAAATCAACAACGCAGTCTAGGTGCAATGAACCTCGTGGATACTCAGTGCAGTTTTAGATGGAGGCTCCACATGTGAAAGGGGCTAACTCATTGAGGTGGTTTAGGGTTTGACAAGGCTTTCTTCTTATAAAAGAAGGAGGAGGAAAACAGGAAGGGGTTGTTGATGGTATTATTTTCTAAAGGTATTTTCTATTTAGACACTCCTCTTTTGGTTTTCATGTTTAGGATTCCCACCACCTTCCTTGAGCAGCTCTTGGAGAAGTCTTGTTTGTGTAGTCCACTATCTAGCATTTGGCCAAGCCACATCTTGCATCTACAGCGCAGTCTTGTTTAGGAGTGGGTTGTCCATGTGAGCTGCAGCAAGTGGAGAATAGATCCTTTTAGATCTATGTAGTTCTAGCACTCCTTCTCACTGGTAAAGTCATATATCTCTTTGATAACTTTGTTCTAGACCCTTTGAGCTTTAGATCCACACATTGGCAGTAGGCCAAAGCATTCTTAGAGCCTACAGTGCAATCCCTCTTCCATGATTGTGTTATTTGCAAGAGCAGAGTTGCAGTGAGACTTGGAATCATTTTAGAGGAGAGATCTCTAGTGATTGGATTCTTCCTTTTGCTGTGGTGATCCGTGGGTTGGCCAACAAATCCATGTTATTTCAGATCTGATCTGCTACATATGTTATGACTCAGAATTTTCTGAATACTTCTATAGATCTGTGACTTAGATCTCAAATCTATTGACTGTTATTCATCTTTTGCTGAGATCCCTAAAGGCAGTGTATAAAAGAGCCTATCTAGTGCACAGATCTGAAATAGATCTATCATTTTGTGTACAGATATGCTCTATATCTGAGTTGTAATCCACTACATTCTTAAACAATGAAAATAGTGTTGTCAAGCTTATTCTTCCATTTCATGTTGTTGTAGCAGCTCATTTTGAGGCTTTTGTCTTGTACATTTTTTTCTATTTCTATTATACACTGTAACAGCTGCATTATAGATCTAATTTGCTGATGTATAGCTGAAATATGAACCTCCATGTTGGTCTCACACTTGTAAATTGATAAAATTCGTTATTCCTGAAGCAGTCCTTGCACATAGCTACAACCCCTCTCTTTGGGTGGTTTTCAGCTAGACTAGGTTGTGGGAGATCTGTTTAACCCACCTAGTTTGATTTTTTTTTTCTCTCCTTTTGGATTTAGACCTTAGATGAGCTGATCTAAGGGATCCCAGAGCTGTAAACTCATTTTAGTGCACTGAATTCCCAGGAGTGCGTTATTTCAGCAGGCTTCCTGTGCAATCCCTATTTTGGGATATTACAATTTGGAAGAAAAAAAAACTTGAATTTTAGGCCCTTTTGAGCAATTTGGACCAAATATTGTCTATGCGTAGCGCTGAGTAGAGTTGGGCTAGTAAATGGGCCTGTTGGGCCCGTCAGAGCACAGCATCGGCGTGCAAATGTGGGGAGTTGGGCCATTCTAGGCCTGTGCGTAGCGCCCGCACAAGTGCATAGCACCACCCTCCTGGTGCACAGCGCAGTGTAAATTTACATTGCGGCCACCTCATCTATGTGCAAAGCCGATGGCCAGGTGTGTAGCGCTTGAGTTTTTTGACCTAGTTTGTAGAAAAGCCTCAAAAAATTGCTTTCAATGGTTTTCTTCCTTTTTGTAATGATGAATATGAAGTGGGGAAGAGGTCAAGGAGACCCTTATAATATTTTTTAAAAATTATTTCATGCCAAAACCCACTTTCCTAATGTTTATTTCCTTCTTACCTTTTTCACTGTGCTTTTTGGCCTTTTTGGTCTTGTAGGTGGCAGAGTCTAAAAAAAAATGGTTTTTTGCCTTGCTGGAATCCTCTTAATGTCCTTCTTGTACTAACAGACCTTTCATCAAGCTCAAACATGTGTTATTTACCCATTTTGGAAAATAAACCTTCTTTATTATGTTTAACACTTGAAAATAGGAAACTTGTGATCAGTTTGACATGTTTTTCCTCTGATTTACATTCTGTCATGTTTTCTCTGTGAAGCAGTGAGCAAAACCTCCTTTTTTGGTGTAAAAACCCTAGCATCAACAACCCTTTTAGCCTTCATGTGTGTAATTATTGCAATAGAGATGAGGTTTTTTTTTCATTACCAATTTTCCTGTAGGTAAGCTTTTGTGACAGTCCTGTAGAAGTTTCACTCAGGGTTGATCTATCTTTTGCAGAATATGCTCTTGATAAGAAAATCATTTTGGAGGCTTTACTTCTCTTAGGCCAGCTACATGTTTGTTCCTCAGACCAGTTTGACAATGATGTGTCTCTGGTTGGGAAGGTGAAAAAATTAAACTATTTTTGCATCTTTCCATTGGCCACATTTGTTCTTGCAGGTGCCTACACAACTTCTTTGACTTGGATCAGTGTCTTTTGGAGTTCAACACCTTTCTTCTTCAATAGTGAAAACCATGCTTATCATAATTACCTCTTCAAGAATTTTTACCTCATGCTAGCCTCCTTTGACCATTTGATAATGCCTCTAACTATTCTTCTGAGAAGTGAAACCCTTGCATTGATATTTCTGGCCCTTTTTGCCCCTTTGGTGAAGTGGGGTACAGTGTTTCTTGTCTGCCTCTTTTGATATTCCTTAAAACCTATAATTTTAAACTTTGAAGAGGTGTAATTAGTGCCTCCTTTCCAAACCTTAGAGGGCAGCTTGAAACCTTTGAAACCCTCTATTGTTATGAAGGAGGTTCTGTCATCACCTTTTGACCAGTTTGTCAACTTTCCCAAACTCCTGCATTTTAGGGTTGCTTAGAAAAAAGTAACTAGTGTTGTCTTCTAAGTTCTCAAAAACTTCTCAAAACTCATTAATCATGTCTAAGGACCTTCAATAGTGCAGTGATGGAGCTTGAGCTGATCTTTGCTCTTGCAACCATAGTATTGATTTATTTCTTGGTCAAAAACAGTCATAAACCGTGATTCTTTTCAAACATATACTTTATGCTTTCTTCTTGCTGTGAATGGTTTTCTTATGATGATTTTCTCTTTCACCACCCATTGCTAGTCTAATGGCTATTTGATCCTCTTGCAGAAATGTGAGCAAAGGGCAGCTGTCCCCTTGCAAGATTTGTGCTTTAGGCCAAAAGCCTTTCTGAGTGACCTCTTTTGATCAGTTTGGAAAAGATCACTTGTCCTTTTCTTCTTTGAATGTAGTTTATTCATGCATGAAAAATATAGTTATTATGATACAAAATCCACCGTATGACCTTGTGAAACCCTAGGTGACCTAGTGAAGGCTTTCTTAGACTTGGTTTTTGGACTAAGACCTAGAATTTGGGATCATCAAGTGTAAGATAGAGTTTATGATAAACTAATGTATTTAAGATCAAAAATCCAATGTACTTGATTTATCTAAAGAACCTACAAAGATATTTTGAGACTATCAGAGTTTAGGAGTATTTTGGGAGACACATCAAAGCTGTTTGATTGGTGGGCTTAGGTAGCAGTGGGGGGGTTTCTAGGAAAAAAAAACAGAGGATTTGGGTCAGAGATTCCTGGATATAGACAAAATGAGTGACATAAGCCTCTAATGGGTTTTCTGGGACTGGTAAGCAGAGCTGGACATGATGGAAAGATGAAATAGTGAAAAATTATCTTTAAGGATGATGAACGCAGTGAGATTTCTAGAACTCACAATGTGTATAAACTTTTTTCTAGAAATCTAGGGAAATCATTTAGTCATATATGAAGGAAAAAATTGCTTATGAATAACATTAAGTTGCATCACAACTTACAATTTTTAGCAGTTTCTCGGGTCCTGAACTTCCGGAGCCGTTTTGAGGCCCTAAACGACGTTTTTTTGGGAAACTGGGAGCAACATGGGTCGTAGACTGATGTTGCTCACTCAAATTTTGTAATCCTCGGATATATCTTTCAAATGAGCTATTGAGCACATCAAATGGAGATCGGATGCCAATGTTACGTCCCTGGGAAGTTGAAACACCAATTTACCCAAACGGAACCCACAGTTTTGGCGCTTCATCTCCTAGGGTTAGGTTTTTGGACGTTTCGGGTTTTACATTGTTTCTCAACAAAAAATGGGCCTTCGAGCATCATTTTAACACAGTTTAGGGGCTGGTAGCCGACACATATCTTCTCAGAGATACGCTACCAATGCCCTAGCTCGCTTTTTCCCATCATGTATGCATTGTAACAAAGTTTAGGGGTTGGTAGTTGACACATCTCTTCTCAGGGATACGCTACCAGTGCCCTAGCTTATTTATTTCCATTATTTATATAAGCATGTTTCAATCATTGTTTTGTAACACATTTCAGAGGCCTATAGCCGCCACATCTCTTCTTAGAGATAATCCTACCAACGCCCTAGCTGTTTATTTAGATTCAGTCTGTAAACAACTTTTAGTTCTATAACATAGTTCAGAGGCTTGTAACCACGACATCTCTTCTCAGATATACGCTACCAGTGCCGTAGCTAAATTATTTGAGTCATTTGATTTTAATCAAATGAAGCATTATTTCCATTCCATATTTATATCTATGGTTATATGTGTATTCTATTGCGTTCATGCAAAAATTCGATATCAGTGGTATCAAAGTGGGTCTACTCTTTCTCTATTTTTCTTTGCATGTCCCCAATGTGCTCAGGGTATAAGGAGTTCGGTCTCGATCTGGTTGCACCCTTGCAAGATCAACCTCGCAAACCTTGATGACCCCTCATGGCAAAAGGAAAGAGAGATGAGGGAGCAGGAGATCCTATCAAAATATTACTCTGGGAGGCCCTTGAGAAACAGAGGAATGTGATGATGGATAAATTTTCCCAGATCCTTCAACGGTTGCCCACCGGTGGCACATCTACATCCAGCACATCCGACAACATGTCCGTGATATCCTAGACAAATCTTATACCAATTTCAACAGAATTTTCCCCTCATGGAGGAAATTAACACAATGGGGACCATTTCTACCTAAGGAGGGAGGAATTATCTAGGTGGATATCAGTGGTCACCCACCTATTCCATTTGGACCTGCACCATCAATTTTTTCAATCTTTCACTTCCAGCAGGTTACTATTTTTAGCAGGTTTTCGGGTTATGCACTCCCAGAGCCATTTTTGGGGCCTAATGATCTAAGTGGATATTGGTGGCCACCCACCTATTCCATTTGAACCCCCACCATCAGTTCTTTCAGTTTTTAATTTGTAGCGCAACTTACTATTTTTAGCAGTTTTTCGGGTCCTGAACTTCCAGAGTTGTTTTGAGGCCCTAAACGACATTTTTTGGGGAAACCGTTAGCGAAAAGGATATGACCCATGTTTCTCACTCAAAGGTTGCATTCCTCGAATAGATATTTCTAACGAGCTATTGAACGCGTCAAATGGAGATCGGATGCCAATGTTACGTCCTCGAGAAGCTGAAACACCGATTTACCCAAACGAGACCCATAGTTTTGGTGCTTCATCTCCTAGGGTTAGGTTTTTAGACGTTTCGAGTTTTAATTTTTTTCTAAACAATAAATAGGCCTTCGAGCCACATTTTAATAGAGTTCAGGGGCTGGTAGCCGACACATCTCTTCTCAGAGATACACTGCTAGTGCCCTAGCTCACTTGTTCCCATCATGTCTACATTGTAACAAAGTTCAGGGGCTAGTAGCTAACACATCTCTTCTCAGGGATAAGCTACCAGTGCCCTAGCTCATTTATTTCCATTATTTATATAAGCATGTTTCAGTCATTTTTTTGTAACACAGTTTAGAGGCTTGTAGTTGTGACATCTATTCTTAGAGATAAGCCTACCAGCGTCCTAACTGTTTATTTACATTTTTCTGTAAACAAATTTCAGTTCTATAACATAGTTCAGAGGCCTATAGCCGCCACATATCTTCTTAGAGATACGCTACTAGCACCCTAACTTGTTTATTTCAGTCATTTAATTTAATAAAATGAAATGTTATTTCTTCTGCACCTCTGTATCTATGGCTATATGTGTATTATGTTGCGTTCCAGCAAAAATCCAGATCAATGTGCCTCCTCATGGTGAGGATGGCTTCCTGGTAATGGGGAGTCCAAGTGGTAAGCTGAGCTAAGAGGCACCTACATCTGGGAGCTAAGTGCCTTTGACAACCAACTGAATGCAAGCAGTATGAAGCAATTCATCATCGATATTTTAAAGGCAGATTAAGAGAAGGGGAGCATCGCAATCCACTCCTTTTTGGCCAGAAGGTCCGCCACTGCATTGGTTGATTTGAAAACATGCTTAAAGGAGATCGCTTTGTGGTGATGCAACCACTATTGAAGGAGTTCAAACCTAGCTACTAATCTCCAACTCTTGGAGATTTTGGAAGATGAGGAGGAAAACAGAAGGTGATGAGTGGTGTTAATGATCACTTGTGAATCTTCTTCAACTTCTAGGGGAAAAATGTTGTTATCATGAGCCAAGAATAAGCCTTGCATGTGACCCTCCAATTCTGCTTAGTTATTGGTGTCCTAACCAATCGAGCCAAAGTAGATCAGTAAAGGCTATCCTTCAGAGTTCCCGAGAATTCCACCAAATCCGGCATCCCCAGGATTTCCCTTGGAGGCTTCGTCAAAGTTGAGTTTGAAGAGGAATTGAGGAGGAGGGCTCCAAATGTTGGGAGATTCCAGAGAATGGATAGAAAGGGGGGGGGGGGGGGGTCATCATAATGAAAGGGAATTGAGATATTCCAGTTGGCCCAAATAATGCTCTCTGGAGGTTGAGAAGGGAAGTCTGTGTCCTTCCAATGATGCAGGGCCAAGGTTTCCTTTAGTTTGTTTCATAGATTCGTCCAGAGGATCTCTTGTGGCATGGTTTGATCTTTGAAGATGTGTTTCTTTCTTTCTTTCTAGATCATCCAAAGAAGGAGCCCCTGGAGGAGGGCCCAAAGAGAGTTGAGAATATTGCTACTGAATGGATATTTCTACCAGAGTCAAATGGAGTTGATGATGTCCTCTCTTATCCTGTCAGTTCTTCGACAAAGGATAGCTATGTTGTCCTAGTGAGAGATTGCAAGGGGGAAAGCATCCATGAGATTATTTATATTTTCCTCTTGAATTTGATAGTTCCAACAGCGAGAGGGACCTATAAAGCATTTTTTCATATGGTTATCCCAAGTTAGGATGCGTCGTTTGCTGAGTGGTCATAAGAAAGTTGAGATTTTAGGCCATATATTGGGGTTTCAAATCTGTGTCTAGATTGCATCATGATGATTCAGATCATTGGGGTTAAGAAAGTGGTATGCCTCCTTGGTGGTGAAAGTGCCCCGAGTGGTGTACCCCCATCGAAGGATGTCCTTTCCTTCTGTGAACCTGATTTTTCTTTTGTGTAGCTCCCTATAGATGTCCTCATGTGATTCCCCATTCCATATTTCTTGCCATTGAGATGAGAGAAGCCATTGACAGAAGCCATTGATGAGTGGTGTGGCCT